>RCUC01112639.1:0-112399 GCA_003697995.1 Taxidea taxus jeffersonii | reverse complement strand
AAAAAAAAAAGACTAAAGAAAACTATTTGAAGAAATAATGGCGACAACTTTTCAAAATATGGTGAAATTATAAACACCCAGGCCCAACGAATTCACAAAATCTTAAGAAGAAGAGTGAAGACAATTACACCAGCACATGCCATAATCAAATTATTTACAGTGAGTAATAATGAGAAAAATCTTTGTAAAGACCATAGAAGAGAAATGACATATTACCTCCAGAGGACAAAGATAATAATTACAGGCTCCTTGTCAGAAACAGTGTAAGCCAAAAGACAGTGAAGCAACAACTTTTTAGTCCTGGGGAGTGGAGCTGGGAGGGCCTCTATCAACCTAAAATTCTATACTCAGACAAAATGCCTTTCAAAAATGAACACAAAGTAAAGATTTTCTTAGACATACAAAATCTATAAGGATGCATCACCCGAATACTGTATTACAGGAAATGTGAAGCAGAGTCCCTCGGGCAGAAATAAGATGGCAGCTAGAAATTTGGATGAATATAAAGGAATACAAAGTGACAGAAATGCAAAATATGTTTACACATAAATAATTGTTTATAATTATCATAAATCTCTTTTTTTTTAGAGTTTTTTTTTTTTTATCTGATAGGGAAAGACATAGCGAGAGAGGGAACACAGGCAGGAGGAGTGGGAAAGTCAGAAGCAGGCTTCCCGCCAAGCACGGAGCCCGATGCGGGGCTCGATCCCAGGCCCCTGGGATCATGACCCAAGCCGAAGGCAGACGCTCAACGACTGAGCCACCCAGGTGCCCCATAAATCTCTTTTTTTAATGACAATTTAGAGCAAAAATCATTTTTAAATGTAATGTTGGCCTTACAGCTTATGTTGAAATAAAATGTATGATAATAATAATTCTAAGGTAGGAAAGGAAGAAATGGAACTATAGTTTTATAAAGTTCCTATACTTGATGTAAAATGGTACAATATTACCTGTAATAAGCTAAAGATAGACATGACAAACCATAAATCAATCACTGAACATATTTAAAAAGTGGTGTAACTAATAGGCCAGTATAAAAGACAAAATGAGGGATATCTGAGTGGCTAGGTTGGTTAAGCATCTGTCTTTAGCTCAGGTCATGATCTTAGGATCCTGGATGAGGATCCCCTGGATGAGGGTTGGGGGTCCACTCAACAAGGAATCTGCTTGTCCCTCTCCCTCTACCTCTCCCCCAAATCATGCTCTCGTTCTCTCTTGAATAAACAAAATCTCTTTTAAAAAATGTTTTAAAGGGACGCCTGGGTGGCTCAGTTGGTTAAGCGGCTGCCTTCGGCTCAGGTCATGATCCCAGCGTCCTGGGATCGAGTCCCACATCGGGTTCCTTGCTCGGCAGGGAGCCTGCTTCTCCCTCTGCCCCTGCCTGCCTCTCTGTCTGCCTGTGCTCTCTCTCTCTCTCTCTCTCTCTAACTAATAAATAAATAAAATCTTAAAAAATAAAAAATTTTTAAAAATTTTAAAAATTAAAAATGTTTTAAAAAGGGGCGCTGGAGTGGCTCATGGGTTAAAGCCTCTGCCTGCGGCTCAGGTCATGATCCCAGAGTCCTGGGATCAAGCCCGGCATTGGGCTCTCTGCTTGGCAGGGAGCCTGCTTCCCCCCTCTCTCTCTCTCTGCCTGCCTCTCTGCCTACTTGTGATCTCTGTCTGTCAAATAAATAAATAAAATCTTTTTTAAAAAAAAGTTCTAAAAAGATAAAATGGAATCATAAAAAAAATGCAACTAATCCAAAATAAGAGAGAAAAGAGGAGAAAAATATACAACTGATCCAAAATAAAACAGAAAAGAGGAGAAGCAGATGGGGCAAACATCAAATAAATAGCAATCATATCAATAATCATATTAAAATTTAAATGAACTAAACATGACAAGGGAAGGCAGAGGTTACCAGATTGGAAAACAAACACGAAACTGAAAAGAAAGAAAACTACTCGCTAACTACAAGAAACAAAATTTAAATATAAAGACACAATAGTTTGAAAGTAAAAGAATAGAAAAAGATATGTCATTCTAGTATTAAATGAAGAAAACAAAAGTGACTATCTCAATATCAGACAAAGCAGATTGCTGTAAGTAAGAGAAAAAGAGGTTTGTTTCATAATAAGAAAGCAGTTACTTTATCAGGAGTACATATCAATCCTAAATGTTTATGCAGCTAGTATTTAGAGATTCATAAATATATGAAGCAAAACTTAGAGAAATAAAAGGAAAAATAAGTAAATCCACTAATACAGTCAGATATTTCAACACCTCTTTCAATAAATGATGGAACAAGTACATGCACAAAAAGAAAAATTACTAAGGAGTTAGAGGACAAACATTATTTTTTACTTCACTTTGCCGAATTGGCATTTATAGAACACTCTACCTAGCAACAGCAAAGTACCCTTTCCAAGTGCACCCAAAATGTTTACCAAGATCAACCATATTCTAAGTCATAAGACAAGTCTCAACAAATTTAAAAATATGTAAATCATACAAGGAAAGGTCTCTGACCATAACAAAATTAAATTAAACAGAAGTAACAGAAGGCCTTTGCAAAATCTCCCGAGATTCAGAAACTAAATAATAATTTTAAATAACCCATGGGTCAAAGAAGGAATTAACAGAAAATTAGGATCTATTTCCGGTGGGATAAAAATGAACACCAGACATATCAAAAATTGTAAGGGTACAGCTAGAATAATAAAATGTATAGTGCTAAGTGCTCGTATTAGGAAGAAAGAGAAATCTCAAATCAACTCTCCTAATACCCACTTTCAGGGACAAGGAAAAGAACAGCTAATGCAAATTAATAACAATAATAATAAAAGAGCAGAAATCAATGAAACAGAAAATAGAAAAATAAAAATTTATTGAACCAAAAGTATATTCTTTGAGAAGATAAGCAAATTTGATAAACATCCAGGGAAAAAAGTGAGGTGATATATAAGCTAATATCAGAAATCAGGAGATATTACAATAGATCCTGTAACATAGTAAGAGAATATTCACTGGCAAATACTAGCAAACAAGAAAATAATTTTAAGATATAAATTCTTCCTAAATTCATGACTAGATAAAACATAATCACAATCAAAATCCCAGTAAGCTATTATATACAAATTGATAAGCTAATTCTGAAATTCATATGAAAATTCAAAGGGTGTAGAAATACTCTGGTTACTCTTCAGATCATATAAATCTTTCACCTTTTGACTAAAAAGTTTTGAAACAAAAAGAACAAAATTGGAATATTTACCTTATTTTAAGACTAAGTATAAATCTATAGTAATCAAGACAGTATAGTATTTGTATCAACATACAGATCAAAACGAGAGTTCAAAATATGTAGAGATGGTCTATTGTCACGTACTTATAAAAGTTAACTCAAAATGTGTCAGAGAACTAGATATCAAAGTCCCAACAGCAGTATCCACCACACAGAGTCGCAATAAGGATTAAAATCTAGCAGAGTGTCTAGGACATAGGAAAACTCAGTAAGTAGTATTTATCAATATGGAATTCTGTAGAATAAATCATTAACAAATGAAATATTTTACTTCCAGTACAATCGAAAGTGATGCGAGGGACAATGATAGCTGCCTGTCTCTATGTAGCTAAAAAACTAAAATAGAACAAAAATCCTATTACACGCAGAGACTTAGAAATAGCCTTATATATAGGTCATAAACCTCCCCCCTCAAAAAAACTTATCACATGTTCTCGGGTTTATATGAACATAGCATATAATTTTTTTCAAAGGCATTATAAGTCAATTGGAAATTAAATGGTTATTCAACAGTGACATTGCAAGGGGGAAGCCAATTAGGGAGGGAAAAAATCAATATGAAAACTGAATTCAAATCAGCACACTAAAATAAGTTCTGAATGTTTATATGTGAAAACACCAAAATTCTAAGAAGAGAATCCTAAATTTAAAAACAGTGGGAAAACTTGCAAAGAAAAATAAATAAAATTCACAAAACATTTAAATTTTTATTAAAAAATAAGTGAAATTTTATCCAAAAAAGAGGAAATTTTTCTAGATAAAAGCTCATGGTATAAACAAATAACTATGTGTGGAAAGTATTTCCACAAACACTTATCCTATATATCTTAAGTATGAAATAAGCTTAAGTAAAGTTTTTTTATTTTATTTTATTTTTTAAGTAATCTCTGCACCCATTGTGGGGCTCAAAATCAACCCCAACATCAAGAGTCACATGCTGTACTGACTGAGCCAGCCAAGTACCCCTTAAATAAATACTTTTAAAACTAAGAATATCATAGATAAATGAACCAAAATATGAATACATATTCACACATTAGGAAAAAATGCTCAGCCTCATGCTCAAGCACAAATGTGCATGTACAAGTGTCAAACAAAGATACACAATTTTTCTTGTGGGAACAGGAATTTTTTTATGTTCAAAGCATTTTCTAAGGTGATAACAATGACTATGTAGGTACAGTCAGGATTCTCTACTAGTGTTAGAAACTCAATTCAAACCAGCTTAACAAAAAAGAAAACATAGAGGAGGAAAAGACAAGGAGTCGGGAAGAAGGAAAAGTTGATGTGTTGGCTCATCTAAGTGAAAAATAGAGGAGTAGCATCCTCCGGGTTGGAGTCACAGGTGGACCTGCCTAGTAGTCAGAATTCAGCTCTCCCTTCACCATCCCTCAGTCTGCTTCCTTGTGGCAGACAAGTTCCCAGACGGGTGGTCTTCACATGCTAGATAATAGAACCAACAGCACTTCCAGTGTACCTGGTTCTCTTCAAAGCTCACAATTCTGAATGAAAAAAGATAAACTCTCCTAATTATTAAAAAAACAAAAACAAAAAACCTATTGTACCCCAGCCTGGGTACCGTACTGACCCAGCATGAACTGCTGTGTTACTGTTTCTATATGGGGAAGCCAAGGAGGAAGTGCTCTACCTGATTGCCCCTGGTGATGGAGAAGGCAATGTACAATGGCAACCCCAGGTGAATCACAAGGTAGAAGGGAAAGCAAATTCTCAAAAGGAAGGGATACTAAAAGAATAACTTAGAACACACTCTTCTGTAGAGCAGAAGAGTGATTTATTCCAAATTCCTGGAAAGCAACTTGAAAATCTGTATCAAGAGATCTAAAATGTTCCTGTCCTTTAATCTAGCACAAGGCTTAATCTCCTTGAAGACAGGGATTTTATAAATCTATTACATTATATAATTACATATATATTATATTATCTATATATATTTATTTTTATATGTATTTTTATGTATTCTTTATATGTTTTTGAGTTGTAGAACCAAGAACATTAATATAAAAGAAGAAAGCAATAAATGGTGAATAAAGGAACAAGTAAATAATTCCTCTTCTTGGATTCTATCTTAAGGAAATCAACCCAGGGGCACCTGGGTGGCTCAGTGGGTTAAAGCCTTTGCCTTGGCTCAGGTCATGGTCCCAGGGTCCTGGGATCGAGCCCCACATCGGGCTCTCTGCTCAGCAGGGAGCCTGCTTCTCTCTCTCTCTCTCTCTCTCTCTCCCTCTCTCTGCCTGTCTCTCTGTCTACTTGTGATCTCTCTGTCAAATATAGAAATAAAATCTTAAAAAAAAAAAAAAAAAGGAAATCAACCCAAACCAATACATGGGTTTTAACACAAAAACATTTATTGTATCCAAAATGACAAACGACAACTAACACATTAGGTAACCTAGAATAGACTTCTGAGAATTCAAAAAAAAATTGGCTATTTACCCTCCAAATTTATTTGTTTTTATTGACTTGACTATGGAAGCCAAAAAAAAGGGGGAGGTGATGGCAGGCCACTAGCAAAATGTTTAACTCTGTGGATCTATGTTGCACCAGTTTGGGTCCCCTGCCTAATGTGCCAGTATCAATGGAGAAAAATGGCCATAAAAGGAAAAATGAAAACATATTAAGACAAACAACAACAAAAAAATCTTTGCAAGCAATCTCTTTACTTAGTAAAAAGCCACAACTTTATGACTTTTTCAACAGAGACAGAAGTGTATTTTTTAATTCT
Organism: Taxidea taxus jeffersonii; assembly: GCA_003697995.1. NCBI lineage: Eukaryota > Metazoa > Chordata > Mammalia > Carnivora > Mustelidae > Taxidea > Taxidea taxus. The sequence goes on along the minus strand of RCUC01112639.1, from coordinate 106,366 downwards.
CTCATTCCTTTGGGGCATTAAAGACACACTATAAATCAGTGGCCTGTCAATCAGTCATGAAAAGCTTAAGAAATGATGACATAAATGACAAGAACAAGATCTATAGCTGTGTTTTTAAACCATAAACTAATTTTTAATTCTCCAAACCTCATGTAACAAAAAGCACTTTCTGAAAAACAAGGGAAGAGTTAACATCTTAGGGAGGAGAGGGAACACTTTGTGTTGGTTTCCAACTCCCAATCTCGTCCAAACTGAATATTACATACAAATCTGCATTTGTGAGAAAGCCTCATCTACCAGTTAATCAAAGCCCTGGAAATTCAAGGAAACCTGTGTTTATGGAAATCTGGCATTTCTGTAAAGTTTTGAATGAGGGCTAAATAGAGCAGTTCATCTCATTTTGAAACTAATGATTCCTGCCAAGTGGTTTTCCAAAGCTGGGTCTTCTGGCTCAGTCAGCATTTAGGAATTCATTTATGAGTTGGGTTAGTCGGAGACTCTGGAATTCAAATTTATGCCTGCAACTCACTAGTTTGCTCCTGATAGGTCTCTGAGAAGAGATTGTAATCAATTTACCAAACCCAGACTTCAGGAAATTTTCATACCCCAAAAAGAAGTTCTGGTTTGGAGCTTAGTCCATTCTCTGGATGAGCCCCTCCCCTTCATGCTAAGAGCTGAGTCCTGCCGGCAGCAGGAGCGTGCTTAATTGTCTAGGGTGCTTTCCTCAAAGCTCATCGCCCCGTTCAGGCAGACTCACTGGGTGCTGGAATTCACCTCCCTTAATAAACTTGCCAGTGGTTTATAAAATGGCGGAATATATGTGTGTTTTGTCACCTCGAACAGTTTCTGGGCTATCCGTCTATTTCTTGATGGAAGTAGCAAAAGTTCTGATAATTATTCATCTAATTTCTTTCAAAGACTTATCTGTCCAGAAATGTCCTAAGAAATTAGAATATGGGTATGTGTTCAGGGGGGTGTGTGTGTTGCCCTCCGTCTTACAAGCCCACTCTTTACTCTCAAGGCAAGGAGCAAGCTTTGAACAGCCTTTCAAGGTAACCATAAATGGACTACTTTAAAAAAAGTATTTCCTTTGAAGAAGTCATCAAATAAATTAGCAAAGCTGGAAACGTGCCTCTAGTTTGTGTTGGCTTTGGGTTTTAGGGAGTTACTTAATAAACAAAAGTCAATGAATTCAAGCAGTAACAAAGTAATTTCAATGATTAATCAAGTGTTAAAACTGGTTTAACCTCTCCTGTTTTACAAACTCTATATCACCCTGACTAAACTAATAGAGGAATAGGACACCCATCTGGAAATCTCATCTGAAATATTAGATTGGGAATCTAAAATTCAGCCAAATCATGTGGCTTGTAGGGATATCCTGTCGGATAATAAATTGCATTAATCTTACTTAAATTTTCCATCTAAATCATGTCCTGAGGCCATATTACTCTGAGGAAACTATGCCTTGCTTTAAATGTATTGTGCTACTGAAAACGATATTAAAAGAAGGGGGGGAGGTAATTTTTTTTCTCCTGACTGGTTTTTCCAACATTAAAAAACTCATGTGGAACCTTCTGACTCTTCTAGAAGTACTAACACTGGCTCACTAGCTCTTTACAGTCACCGGTAGGAAACAGTGTTGGTCAGTTTCAGGGCAGTTTCAGGAACTTTTCTCGAATTTATCTGTTTTTTTCCCACCTGTGAGCTTATAGCAAATACTGTGGGGGGTGGGGGGGGGGAGCAGGGGTGAGGTTGTGAGGTCAGGGGAAGACATCCTTTTCTTAGCTTCTTTTTGACTTTCACGTATGGAGAACCGCAACCAGTGTCTTTGTTGGAGATTTCACTATGGCCTCCTCATTCCTTTCTCTTCTTTTAATAGAAAACATATAAATCTGCTTCAATTTTTCAACCATGAAAAAAAAAAGTTGCCAAGCAGGGGGAGCGGGGGATTTCACTGTGGCTTTCCTAGAACTGCCAGAAGGGATCCTGCCGCACTAAGGCCCCTCCCGGTTCTGTGCCCTTGTCTGCCACCTACTATACACTGTAAATGTTAAGTGAACTAAAAGGTGTTAGGATAATGTTGACTCAAAGTCAAACACACAAACAAACCCTCGGAAATGCTGAGTCGTCTCTGCTAGTTCAGACTGTCTGCCCTATTTGCCTTCCCAGGGGGAGCCCCACCATTCCCCCGCACTCTAGAAAATGGCTGAGCAGGGAGAACAGGGAGCCATTGCAGGAACAATGCCACCCTCTAGAAGCCCAGCTCTCCAGGGTCCTTGGCCTCTATCGCCAATGTGGCCCTAACAGCACGTTCCAGGCCTGAGGTCACTTTCACCACCTGCAGATGAGGAAGAAGAGCCCGAGGAGACACTCACCTGCGGACCGGGCCTCCCTCGACTCCCAGCGATGAATAGATAGAGCTAGAACCAGAGCTGAGTTCTCAGGCCTCTGATAATCCAGCTGCTCATGAGTGGAAGGAAGAACATTCATTTCCAGGCTTCTCAGAGAATAGATGCCACAGAGGCCCCTCACGGCAGCCTGCCACACTAAGGGGAGTCGGAGGCAGTACCACGCCCTCAACCGTCAAAGCCAGAAATCTCGCTGTCTCCCGACCCTGACTCCTTCCTCTCCCTAGTCTTCTGTGTCCTAACAACTCCAGCACCTTCAGAATTTTAAATGATAAACACTTTTAGAGCCATCGGTCCTTTCCATTCTCACTGCCATACCCTGGCCAAGTCCACAGATGCCCCCGCTTAAGGAGTCTCTGAACACTAAGAGCATCACCCTCCCCCTCTCCTTCCTCCCACTATTGCCAGAATGATTGTTCTAAAGCCCCCAGTGCTAGTGACCCCCTCGGCCCTCCCCACAGGCTCTCATTACCCACAAGATAAGATAAGCTCCCATGATGGAAATGCGGCTCCTGCCCCAGTCCCAGTTGTGTTCCACGCCATCCACCCATCTCCACACAGACTTGAGGATCCAGTGACTCAAACTCAGTAAGCAACATCAGCAAATACCATGTGGTTTCATGTACCCTCTTTGAACTATTCTCTCTACCTGTAAGAACCTTTCCTGCTTCCTCATCACACCCAGCCACACAGACTTCCTGGTGGGAATGAATCTTCTGGCTCCAACACTCACCCGTGCTCCCCCTCATTGTTCCCTCCTCCCATGTCTTAAGGTCAAACTGGGTTCTAGACCTTTGGGCTTCCATAGCGCCCTTGGCACACTTCTGGCCAGGTACCAAGCACAGCCTATTGAAATAATTCATGTACAGCTTGTCTCTGACTGGGCCAAGACCCTTCAGGGCAGGACCTCTTCTCACTCCTCCCCTTTGTTCTCCAACACCTAGCTCTGTGCTCTGCAAATGTACAACGAATGTTGAAGTGAGCCCAGATTCTGCTTCTGTTTTAGTGTCTTATCTAGAAGTCTTTGGTATTTCAGAGAGATTGTAATCACATTTTTTTTTCCTGAGGGAATTTTAGCTGGCCTGCTTATCTAATGGTTTCATTTCCCTTCCATCTCCCACAACTCATTGTTCCTTCCTCCTTAACTTCCCGTATGACCCTACCCAGGCAAACTAGAATGTACCCTCTACTCCATTTTTTTTTTTTTTTACCATAACTACTAGTCCTTGTATTCATGAGTTCAGGATATATCTCCCTTAAAGCTTTCTCTGCAAACCTTGCCTAATTCCACCGCACCCCCCACACAGCCCAACTGTTCTGACCATCCTTGAGCTTCAGCTCTGTCTGCTCATAAGCTTGCTTCTGGGCTCCTGACACTTGAAATCTTGAGCACCTCCAGTGGCTTGTTCTGTGATCTTAGATCTCTGATGGCAGAGACTGCAGGTGAGCTGAGTGTCCTCAAGAAGCACACCCTGGAGGCATAGCTCACCACACGAGTGACTAGAGCTGACTCCAGAAAACACTGCACTGTTTTTAGTCACTGAAAATTCCTGGGTCTAGTGTGGCAAAGCTGTGTTAGATGTGAACGGTTTCAAGTAGAAATATTACAGACCACCAACATAGAAGAAACCATCTGCTCAGCTATCACACAGTCCTGCCAGTAGAGGATTACTCAGAGCCTACTGTCCATTACTCTGTTTCAACAAGCTACTCTCATAACATTCTTTGAGGTTAGATGCTTCCACTGAAATGAATAATGGCATAGTTTATGGTAAAGGGTGAACTGAAAAAGAGTGGTGTCATTATTGCTGTAAGTACCCACAAAAGATGTTTATTATCATACATGGACACAGCCACAAACACACAACTCATTGCTAATAAACTCATTTATTTCCACATAAAGTTGCACAATGTTGTGCAATCCAGCAGAGGGCTGAGAAATGTCAGCAATTCAGACAGGGACTATTTGTCAACAAAACCAATCCATTTCGCCAGCTTCAGCAAACCATTGCTGCAAGAATCACCTTTTTTTTTTCCATAGAAGCAAATGGTTACACACAACCTTAAATAGAAAAGACAGATGCTCATAACCGCACAGACAAAGCAAACATTACAAGCTGAGGTGAGATTTAAGGGAAACTCAGAGGTTGTAAGGTAGAGAAAGAAGACGCCATTTTGTTGCCTGAGGTGACCAAACCCTCATTTTGTCTGTTACTGTAAGAAAACATATCAAAGGAAAAAATAAAGAGATAAAAGGAGACGAGAGTTCTCACTTATTGCAAAACTGTTTTTTTTTAAAGAAATCTAATATTTTTTTAATATCCTACACATGTTTATTGTGGGCTTACTATATACCAGACACTGTGCTAGGTACTTGGCACCTAAAAATAAATAAAGCTGAGCTCAAGGACTAATAAGAGAAAGAAACAGGCACGGATCATGATAATACAAGATGACTGATTATGATAGAGATAGGTCATTAGGAACTACAAGCTTAGAGGAGAGGCATTTCTAGTTTGCCTCTGGTAGACTTTTTACTCAAGCCACAGCCTGTCTGCCTAATTTGTTTTTCTTACAATAGTCCTTGTAGATCTTGAAAGTAAATACCTGAAACTATTTGAGGGCAAAAAAATACATATGAAAAGCAAATAATTGTTGCCATGACTCAAAGAGAAACAAGGTCATTCAGAGGAAAGAGACCATGAAATAAAGCCAGAGAAATTTGGGAAATGAGAACACCCTAGGGGCTGTCATTTCACTTGTGGTAATGAGAATTCAAGAGTCAATATAGTAGAAGCTGTGTCAAACTTGACTGGAATGAGTTCTGTGACAAGAAATAGAAGCAGCCTCTCAACTTGATTCTCTCCCTTCCCCACCACTGTATTTTTTCCTTTTCAATTCATTCATGCCCCTTATGATCACCTACTGGTTTTAGGGTTACTCATGAGGAAAATTCCGCATTCCCTATCCTTCCAGGGTTCAAACTTAGCTTAGGGAGATAATCCCAAAAGGTGTAGGAATCAATGTGACATAGAGGTGAGGGCCCCAGAAGTTGAGAACCAAGAAAGACTATCACTAACCAAAGCTGTTTGTGAGAATGAGTTGGATATTCCAAGGGAAGGAATAGCAACAACAAAAAAGACTCAAAGTCCGAAAGAGCAAAGTTGAAAAAAATTTTAAAAGTTGGAATTAGGGGCACCTGGGTTAGGCCTCTGCCTTCGGCTCAGGTCATGGTTTCAGGGTCCTGGGATTGAGCCCCACATCAAGCTCTCTGCTCAGCGGGGAGCCTGCTTCCCCCTCTCTCGCTGCCTGCCTCTCTGCCTACTTGTGATCTCTGTCTGTCAAATAAATAAATAAAATCTTTATTTTAAAAAAGTTGAATTAAATCCACAAAAAGCACAGTTCCTGTTGGGGACAAAGTGGAAATTGCAGTTGCTAGGTCACAAGGGAGTAGACAAAGAAGAGTCCAGAAAGCCAACCATCAGGCTTTGGGGAGGTAGATCATCTCTGTCCCCACTTTGAGAAATAATCAGTCTGCAGAACTGACCAGACCAGCTGAGGAGGTGATCCTCCCTCAGGTGACCCTCCCACATTCATGTTTGAAATCAGGGTTCTAATCAGATCCAGTATAATCGCCCCCCATAAGACTAAGTAAAAAACATTTATCCTTATTAAATATCTTCCTATAAATGAGAAAGGAGATATCCAAAACCCAAGAAGATTGGGTGCAATTTGCCCTTCAAGGTGCAAATCTGATTTTTCACAAGGTTTCTACTTCTTTCAGACATTTAAAGGACTGTGTTTGAAGACTCTGTGAGCCTCGTATCTTTAAGATACTCTGTCACTGAGCATAACTTTCCTCTTCCCAGATTGTGCCGCACACTCGAACATTATGCATTGCTTTGCCTTGGCGCTATACTCAGAATGATGCAGTATTGGAGCCCTATGGAAAGAATTGAGAAAGCCAGTTTCTCTTCTGTCCCCCGCTCTGCCAGTGACTGGCCACAAGGCATAGAACAGTTCCCATCTCTCTCTGCATCAGGCTCCTTCACTGCAAGTTGAAAGGGTTAAGCTAGAGATTGTTCCTTCTCTTTCAGAACTAAAATTCCATCATAAATGGGGCCATGGAAGATTGAACTAAATCTTCCTGGCCCAAAATTCTATTGCAGAGGTTACATTTCATATATCCTGCTATCAACGTGTTTACTTCTCAAGTGTCTCATGGACATAAAATTAGAGTTCAGACTGTGCCCTCAACAAATTTGGTCATTTAAGCTTCCCAGATGTTTAGATTCCAAATAAACAATAGTAGGTAGTTTGAAAATGACAACAGAAAGACATCACTGGAGGGGAAGCAGCTAAGCTTCCTAAACCACAGGCTGGGGAGAGGGAGCACTGGTCAGATGCCTCGGGCAAGGTGGCCCCAACCCAGACAGCAGCAGGACAAGTCGGTTAGAGGGTTAGAGCTCCATATGCACAGCCCAGGGTAATCAGGGCTTGACACCCCCTAAAGGAAGGAGATAAGCTCAAGATATACGATCTGCTCTCCTGCCAGGAGCAATTTGCTTGCCAACCTCCTACTTACAAAATTTGAAGGCATTCTTTTCAGTATTAAAAAGTTTGATGGGGAGATGGGTTAGCCTGATGGTGGGCATTAAGGAGGGCACATATTGCCTGGAGCACTGGGTGTGGTGCATAAACAATGAATCTTGGAACACTGAAACAAAAAAAAAATTTTTTTTAATTTGTTAGAGAGAGAGAGAGAGCGAGCACAGGCAGAAAGTGTGGCAGGCAGAGGCAGAGGGAGAAGCAGGCTCCCTGTCAGGCAAGGAGCCCGATGTGGGACTTCATCCCAGGACGCTGGGATCATGACCTGAGCCAAAGGCAGCTGCTTAACCAACTGAGCCACCCAGGCATCCCACAAAAATTTTTTTTAAAGTTTGGGTCTTTGGGGCACCTGGGTGGCTCAATGGGTTAAAGCCTCTGCCTTCGGCTCAGGTCATGATCCCAGGGTCCTGGGATCGAGCCCCGCGTCAGGCTCTCTGCTCAGCGGGGAGCGTGCTTCCTCCCCTCTCTCTCTGCCTGCCTCTCTGCCTACTTGTGATCTCTGACTGTGATATAAATAAATAAAATCTTTAAAAAAATTTAAAAATAAAGTTTGGGTCTTTGTAAATGAGATATCTCTGCAATGGGAAAAAAAATTGAACAATTCAATTTTTTAAAGGATGAGAGGTAGAGAGTGATTTTATTTTATAGGTTTCCCAGTTGAAGGAGATGAAAATCAGTTGTCGTCTTCAGATTTTGGTCAGGACCTGTCCATATGAGAGGAATTTTTACTTAGGGATCAAAACAATCTAAATGTTTTTTTAAATATATACATTTTAATATTCCAAAAGGCATTGAGAATCCCACTCTTTCCTGGTTCTCACAACAACCCTATGATGTAAGCAGAGAAAATGTCACTCCCATGTTAGAGATGAGGGAATAGGATGAAAAATCTTAAGAGTTTTTAAGATTTGTCTTGCTCAAGACTTTGCAGCCAGTAAACATAAATGAGTGAGACTTGACCCAAGTTCAATTTGCTGATGCTTCTCCACACTACTCTGTGCCTCTACCCCTCAACTTTTGGTTCTCCTTTTGTATTGACTTCATACGGTAAACAATTCTGCTGTCCTTTATATTCATGTGATGTTAATAGAACAATTCCTCCCATATTAATACATAAGCTTAACACACCCATAACCAAAATCCCAATAAAAGTTCTTCAAATGTAGTTTTTATTTTTTTGATTTTTTATTTAAATTCAATTCAATTACCACATAGTGTATTATTATTTTCAGAGGCAGAGTTTAGTGATTCATCAGTTGAGCACCTAGTTCTCATTCCATCAAGTGGCCTCCTTAATGCCCATCACCCAGTTCCCCATCCACCCCTTCCCTCCAGCAACCATCAGTTTGTTTTCTAGAGTTAAGAGTCTCTTATGGTTTGTCTCCCTCTCTATTTCCATCTTATTTTATCTTTCCATCCCTTCCCCTATAATTCATTGTTTTGTTTCTTAAATTCCACATGAGTGAAATCATCTGATAATTGTCTTTCTCTGACTGACTTATTTTGCTTAGCATAATACCCTCTAGTTCCAGCCATGTCATTGCATATATATGGCAAGATTTATTTCTTTTTGATGGCTGAATAGTATTCCATTTTATCCATCAGTCTATCTATTTATTTCTCTATATACATCTTCTTTATCCATTCATCTGTTGATGGACATCTGGGCTCTTTCCATATTTTGACTATTGTGGACATTGCTGCTGTAAACACTGGGGTGCAGGTGCTCCTTTGAATCTCTATGCTTTTAACCTTTGGATAAATATCTAGTAGTGTAATTGCTGAGTCATAGGGCAGCTCTATTTTTAAACTCTTTGGGAAACCTCCATACTGTTTTCCAGAGTGGCTGTACCAGTTGCAAATATAGTTTTTAAAAATCTATTTTAAAGTAATTTGGGAAAATAAACTAGTCAAACCACTTAGTTTTAAAATGGGACTAATGATGAGGAAACTAGTACTAGAAGTTATTAAAATATTATGTCTGTAAGAATTAAATAAGAATGGTATTGACACAAGGCTAGATATGGAACTAAATCAATGTTTCAAAAATAGACCTTGCTATAAATAAATATTAAATATATGAAAGCCAAAACATCACATATTAGTGGAGAATGGAAGCAGTTTCCACAATTGATGTTAGGATGACTTATTAGATATTAATTCTTAAATTATATTTATATACTGAAGTCAATATAAAACCCTAAAAACTTAAATTTTAAGAAAATTTAAAAATCACAAAATTAAAATAAAATGTTGACAAATATTTATGCAATCTGAATGGAGAAGAATCTGCTAAGTTTAAATTCAATGGGAGAAATTATAGAAGGAAAGTATAAATAAAATATAGACACTTTAATTGCCATGTATCACAGGAACGTGCTAACCAATACAAAAAAGTAAAATGAGGAAAATATTTGCATCGAATATGAGACAAAACATTATATACTCTGTCTAGGTAGAGAACCCAATCAAACCAATATAAAGTTCAACAGATGAACAAAGGATATGAGCAGATAACTCATGGAAAAGGAAATGTAAATGAGCAATAATCACACCAAAAATGTTCATCCTCACTAGGACTCTCAAGGCAAATTAAGATGATATACCACATTTGTCTGTCAAATGAGTAAAGTTTGAAAAATTATATTCCTGATGCTGGGAAACAGCACTAGAGAACCACACAAGGTATGGCAAGACCACCTCACTGAAGAGCAATTTGACTTTATGTCTCCAAAGTCCTCCAAATGTCCAAATCCTTGACCAGGAATCTTACCTAATGAGATAATCAGACACATGACCAAAGATTTCTTGACAAAGACATCTCCCTCATAATAAAAGAAAAATATGAAAAACCACCTGAATGTCTGAAATTGTGGAATGCTTAGGAATATGACGGTTCACACAGAATATGTACTATTATGTACCTATTGAGAGGGTAACAGAGTTTTTTTTTAATTATCTGAGGAAATAGTTTCAACAAAATGTTTACTGAGAAAAGTTTGAGAAACAAAATCCATATGCAATATGAGTTCAACAACTTGTTTAAATGTCTAAAAATATACAGAAAGGAACTACACACACACACACACACACACACACACACACACACACACAGTATAGAAATGCTCTTGACCTGTCATCCATAGGGCTTTTACCCTTGATTTTTTTTCCAGGAGTGCACATGGATTATGCTCATCCATCAATTCCCTGTTACTCATTTCCCATATGACATTACAAGATGGCCGGCCTGTCTGTAAAGGCAAGCTATAGACATGTAACAGAACACAGAGTCCTGAACCCCAAGACCTTAGCTTTAGTGGACTACTCTGACCAATCGATGTGAAGAAGGTACCTATAGTGATGAAATGACCTCATTTCAATACCATAACAGTTCTAAATGAATGAACACAAAAGGTATACACTGGTGAATGGTTTCTATCTAATGGATGAAAATTAATAATTTCATTTCCATCTTATTTCCAAAAATCCAATTACATGGTTGAACTAATTATGTTTCTACTGATCAATAACAGGTTATTCATGGGATAATCTGAGTTGATCATAGAAATGGAGACAGTGCACAGAACTAAATTAAAACATCCAGGTTTTTTATTACTCTAGTTGTTTAGAATTTCAGTTTATCACCTGAATAAAAAATAAGTCAAAGAGTTTAGCTATTTCTGGAAAGCTAGCTGAATTGTTCCATTTTCATCTGGTACTGATATTATACATATGTATCTCCAATGTATGTGACACATAAGGTCAGACAGGGTCAGGGGTAGGCTTGAACTGGCTCAGACCAGCTTGGTAGAGCCAATTCTGCTCACCTCTCTCCAACTTCGTGTTCAGTGACATTATACTGAAAGCAGGAAATCAGCCACAGGGGAAGGTACACACCCAGAAATCACTGCATGCTAAAATCAAGGGGTTTTGTTCCAAAGAAGATGATTACCAGCACACCACTGCATAGTAGGCACTTAAAAATATTTGTTATTTGAGTAAATAAGTTAATAAACTGAAAATGTTTCTTTCTTGTCATGAATAATAGATCCCTTGGGGAAAAGGCAAACATCAGAGAAAGGCTATTCCACTAACTAGTACTTTTAAGACAAGCCTGCTCTAAATAAAAAATTTGACTTCTTTCAAGATATGTCTCCAAAGACAAAGGAAACAAAAGTGAAAATGAACTTTTGGGACTTCATCAAGATCAAAATCTTCTGCACAGCAAAGGAAACAGTCAGCAAAACAAAGAGGCAACCCATGGAATGGGAGAAGATATTCACAAATGACACTACAGATAAAGGGCTGATATCCAAGATCTATAAAGAACTCCTCAAACTCAACACAGACAAAACAGATAATCACATCAAAAAAATGGGCAGAGGACATGAACAGATACTTCTCCAAAGAAGACATACAAATGGCTAACATGAAAAAATGTTCATCATCATTAGCCATCAGGGAAATTGAAATCAAAAGCACATTGAGATACCACCTTACACCAGTTAGAATGACCAAAATTAACAACACAGTAAACAACATGTGTTGGAGAGGATGTAGAGAAAGGGGAACCCTTTTACACTATTGGTGGGAATGCAAGTTGGTGCAGCCACTTTAGAAAACAGTGTGGAGATTCCTTAAGAAATTAAAAATAGAGCTTCCCTATGATCCTGTAATTGCACTACTGAGTATTTACCCCAAAGATACAGATGTAGTGAAAAGAAGGGCCATCTGTTCCCCAATGTTCATAGCAGCAATGACCACAGTCGCCAAACTGTGTAAAGAACCAAGAGCCCTTCAACAGATGAATGGATAAGGAAGATACGGTCCATATACACTATGGAGTATTATGCTTCCTTCAGAAAGGATGAATATCCAAATTTGTATCAACATGGACGGAACTGGAAGAGATTATGCTGAGTGAAATAAGTCAAGCAGAGAGAGTCAAGTATCATATGGTTTCACTTACTGTGGAGCATAAGGAATAACATGGAGGACATGGAGAGATGGAGAGGAGAAGTGAATTGGGGGAAATCGGAGGGGGAGACAAACCATGAGAGACTGTGGACTCTGAGAAACAAACTGAGGGTTTTGGAGGGATGGGGGTGGGAGGTTGATGGGTATTATGGAGGGCATGTATTGTATGGAGCACTGGGTGTGGTGCATAAACAATGAATGCTGGAACACTGAAAAGAAATAAAATAAAATAAAATGGAAAAACATGTTGAGTTCTCTGAGGCAAAATTCAGGAACTATTAGACTCTAACTTCTTAATTTTTCATCTAACTGAGTGGACAAAACCATGTCCCTTTTGAATTTCGGTATCCAGGAAAGGAAGCCTAAAATGTTTATGGATCCAAACCAATGGCTTATATAATGGAAAAAATACACCACCTCTCCCCATATATATCTGTGATTGTATAATGCTTTCTCTCCATGGAGACTAAGCAAGAACCACAAATATTTATCACCTTTTCAAGGTTCTTAAGAGTCCTAAAATTTGATCTCAGAGAATGTTAGAATAACATAAACTTTTTCTACAAAAAAAATAAATCTCTGCCACATGATAGTTACTCAGTTTCCAGATGATTTGATGGCTAATCCCAGGGCAATATCTAACTAGTTTCCACCCCTGAAGTGTGATGAGATTTTGGCAGTCATAATTGTACAGCAGGCTATAGTTTAATATAATTAATTATAAACCAAGCATTATCGGGGCGCCTGGGTGGCTCAGTGGGTTAAAGCCTCTGACTTTGGCTCAGGTCGTGATCCCAGGGTCCTGGGATCGAGCCCCACATCGGGCTCTCTGCTCAGCGGGGAGCCTGCTTCCTCCTCTCTCTCTGCCTACCTCTCTGCCTACTTGTGATCTCTGTCTGTCAAATAAATTAATTAAATAAATAAAACAAAATAAATAAATAAATAAATAAACCAAGCATTATCAATCATTGTCTAATAATCTGTCACTAAAATCTTTTATGTTAACCGAAATAATATGAAAATTCGAAGTGATCATATTAAGTGATTCTATAATATTTCTAGGGAACAAAATAAAAGCTAAATAGGAAGTCCAAGCACTTTCAAAGTTTTAGTATCACAATGAGACAGTAGATATAAAATAAGTCAACCATGCTATGATTCGGGTAGCCAATGGAATTTGCTGGGCCCAGCTTCCTCAATGTTCAGCAGATGCCTTCTAGAACACAGGGTGCACTGGTGTGCACTTCAAACACTGTAAGTCACTTAACTCGTTGGGTCTCAGATTCTATAAACTCAGGATCAATGACCTCTCTCCAACTTATAATAGGTAATTGTTTCCAGTAAATTGAACACCTCCAATATGCCCAGTAGAATGATAAGCATTTATCATAAGCTAATTTCTGTAGTGGTCATACATGGTAAATACTATTAGCTTAATTTTTATATGAAGATAACTAAAGTTCAGGAAAGTAAAATAATCTGCACCATGTCACATAACAAAAATTGTTGAAGCTATGACTTCTAGTACTTCTAGTACTGTTTGACTCTAAAATCAAGAACATACAGCCTATGACTTAGGTCACTAAATAAAGGGTCACTTTAAGGAATGAATAAAACCAAAACTGGGCATGCACTTTTAAAATTATGAATTGCTCCATAATGGTTTTCAACAATAAAGTAACCTTTGTTAATTACACAGAAAAATATATTTGTTATATAACTAAGATAGAAAATCAGTGTTTTCTCTGTTTGGCTCAATCACCTTGTCACTAGTTAATTACTTGAATAAAAAATAAGTCACAGGATCTTACCTTTTTCTCCTCTCAAACACAATATGATTATTGGCAATCCCTGTGCCTGGTACAGTCTGTTTATGTGTCTAATAAGCATTTATGAAGTGTTCACCGAGTCTCAGAGTGATTTCTGAATTATTCTAACTTTCCATGAGAACATTTCAGCTGCAGTCAGATGGATTTGCAAGAAGAAGGATTAATAATTTGGGTCCCAGTGGCTCACGTTCCCCAGTATGCTCATGAGTTTAAATTTGTTTTAAAATTGTGACATCTTAGTAGTGAAACTGCTTCCTCTCTTAAAAGCCTATATGTTAGGGTACCTGGGTGGCTCAGTGGGTTAAAGCCTCTGCCTTCAGCTCAGGTCATGATCTCAGGGTCCTGGGATGGAGCCCCACATCGGGCTCTCTGCTCGGCAGGGAGCCTGCTTCCTCCTCTCTCTCTCTGCCTGCCTCTCTGCCTACTTGTGATCTCTGTCTGTCAAATAAATAAATAAATAAATAAATAAAATCTTCTTTAAAAAAAAGCCTTTATGTTAGAGATTTTACTTTGATAAGTCTAAAATGTAACAAGAAAAAAGCTACCATTAACTGAACACCTTCTTGCCAAGAACACACAATGGGGAAAAGATAGTCTCTTCAATAACTCAATCTCTACATGCAGAAGAATGAAACTGGGCCATTACCTCATAGCATATGCAAAAATCTAATCAAAATGTATCAATGACTTAAATGTAAGACCTAAAAAGTAGATCTACTGAAGAAAACATCAGGAAAAATCTTCTTGATATTGGTCTGGGCAAGGATTTTTTGCATATGACCCCAAAACCATAGGCAACAAAAGCAAAAATTGACAAATGGGTTACACCCAACTAAACAATTGCTACACAGCACAGAAAACAATCAACGGAGTGAGAGATAACCTACAAAATGGGAGAAAATCTTTTTTAAACCATGTATCTACTAAAAGGTTAATATCCAAAATACACAAGGAACTCAAACAACTCAATACCAAGAAACAACCCAACTGCAAAACGGACAAGTGACCTGAATAAACATGTCTCATAAGAAGATATACCAATGGCCAACAAGTACATGAAAAGGTACTCAATATCAGTAATTATAAAGAAAATGCATATTGAAACCACAGTGAAGTATTACCTCACAGCTTTCAGAATAGCTGTTATTCAAAAGATTAGAGATAAGTACTAAGGAGGATATGGAGAAAAGAGAAACTTTTACATGGTTGGTGGGAATGTAAATTGGTACAGTCCTTATGGAAAACAGTATGGCGTTTCCTCAAAACATTAAAAAAAAACAAAAACAGGACTACCATATGATCTAGCAATCTCGCTTCTGGTTCCAAAGGAAATAAAATCAGAATCTCCAAGAGATACCTGCACTTCCATGTTCCTTGCAGCATTATTCATAACTGGCAAGATATGGAAACAACCCACACATCTATTGACCGGTGAATAAAGAAAATGTCCACACCCACATACACACACACACACACACACACACACACACACACACACACAAAATAGATTATGACTCAGCCTTAAAAAAAGGAAATCCTTCCATTTAGGACAACATGGGTGAGTCTGAAGGACATTATGCCAAGTGAAACAAGCCAGACACAGAAAAGCAAATACTATATGATTTCATTCATATGCAGAATATCAAAAAGTTGAACTCATAGGAGCAGAGAGTAGAATGGTGGTTGCAAGAAGGTAGGAGGCAAGGAAAGTGGAGAAATGCTGATCAGAGGGTCCAAAGTTTTGGTTATGCAAATGAATAAATTCTGAAGATCTAACATATAGCATGGTGACTATAGCAATACTGTATAGTGTACTGAGAATAAATCTTAATTATTCTCATACAAAAAGGCAAGTACATGAGGTGATGTTTATGTTAATTGGCTGGATTATGTAATCACTTCACAATGCACACCTGTAAGATAGCTTCACATTGTATACCTCAAATATGTACGTTTTTACCTGTCAATTATACCTCAATAAGTCTAGAAAAAATAATCGAGCACCTCCTATGGGTCATTCACTATGGTGTGAATTTAACATACATTTTTACTAATTCTAACAACCCTGCAAGATCAAAATTATTCATTGGTAATAATTAGGAGGCATTGAAAATGGAAACATTCCAGTGTGTCAAAACAACAACAAACTTGGGAACTACAGGTGTACTAAAATTGTGACAAATTAGCTGAAATGAAAGAAAAAGCTGAGAAAGTATTGTGGCCAGAGAACAAATTCCCTCTTATATTGCTGCCATGTTTCAACTCCCAGCTGACTGCAAATACCTGGGTTTTCCTATCCCCCACCCCTTGCCCCCAATGTGCTGAATTTTGGTGCATTTTATCTGACTGCTTTTCACATATATCAGAAACAAACAAACAACAAACCTTCCATGAAGCTTACACCTATTTGAAGAATTGGATGAATTGTGAATATGTGTGATTTTTTTTTAGATTTTATTTATTCATTTGACAGACAGAGATCACAGACAGCAGAAGTAGGCAGAGAAGCAGGCAGAGAGAGAGGAGGAAGCAGGCTCCCTGCTGAGCAGAGAGCCTGATGTGAGGCTCAATCCCAGAACCCTGGATCCATGACCCAAGCCGAAGGCAGAGGCTTTAACACACTGAGCCACCCAGATGCCCCAATATGTGTGGTCTTAAGGAAGTTATAACTTCCCCTTGAAATAACTGGAAAGAAATCCTTACATACCAAAATCAAGGATCAAAACCCAAGGCTGAAGACTGAAGTCCAATTTGTAAGAGGAAACTTTTTTCTCAAACTGTTCCTAAAATTGTCTCTTTGGTTGATTCTCCCTCTACTCAGTGGCTCCTGGGGTTACTTACTTATTAGAGTAACAAAACACGAGTATATCTTCTCTGACCATCATGTCTTTCTTTGCTTTGAAGAGAGAGAGACAGAGAGAGAGGGGGGAGTTTTCCATCACTTCGGGCAACACCAAGATGCCCAGCCCTTACTGGACCTCAGAACCTTCACTGTGTTGACGGCAGCAGAAACAGAAAGATTGCGGTTGAGTTTGAAGTCCCATATGGAATTTAATGCGGCTGCAGTGGAAAAAGTTGTGTTTTAACTTGCAAAAGGAGAAAGTGTGATGTAGCAATATTAGGGGAAATAATAAACATGAGCTGTTCCTAGGCATTAAATTTGTATACAAAATTACAGCTCACTAAAACCAACAGAGGATAACAGCTACTCACTTTCTCTCCTTTAGTCACAAGAATTTCATCACTTCAATCACTTTTAATGAAGTTGCAGCCCTAATAAATGTTGCATCCCAAAGTTTGGAAACATAAAAACTATGCTAGGTCCCGGCATCACTCAATCACTCAAACTCCAAGTGACCTTATAAACCAATCCAATTCTACTCTCTTGAGCCAGTGATATCACTTGTTAGACTTGTCTAATAAATCACTTGGTCATGGTCAAATTTCATCTCCACGTGCACAGTATTATTTGGCTCCTCATACATTCTGATTTCTGTATTTAACACAATTCATTAATTAGACCTTGTCATATCTACGCAATCGGGGTTATGCTTGCCATCCTCATTTTTTCATATAAAGACACAAAAGAGCTAAGATTTCTGGGCGGTAATGCATTGGACAGAAGACAGGTTATATCCCGTGTGTTATGCCCTGTGCTTGGCTTTGCTATTATGCTAAAGATCTCTGGTTCCTATGCAGAGTTTCTGGGGTTTGTTTGTTTTTTAATATATTTTTCATGCTGAGAAAGAAATCATAAAAATCAGTGGGACCAAGAGTTTCACAAAGGGAATGGTGAATGGTACAAATACAATGAAGAGATCAATGCTTGAAAACGGAAACATTCCCATCAGATTTGGTAGGTTGGAAATCATTGGTGGTTTGGGTAAGAGTCAGGGAGGCCCACAGGGCAAATACCAGCAGCTAGGGCAATGACTGAGATGGAAGGAACAGCAGCGAATGTAGATTACCGTCTCTAGAAGCGCACCTGTAAAAGAAAAAAATGAAGGGTTTGTTACTGGCACCTTGATGATACAGTCCTCCACACTCAAAAACAAGCCCTTTTTGATACCTCCTCTCCCTCCCCGCTACCTTGCAATCGCCAGCCTCCTGAGATTTTTCCAAATTACTTCCTGTAAAAATTAACAAATTTCTCTCAATTCCCACTGTGACATCTGAATCCAGACCTGAATATGAGGACAGCTTCTTGTATTGGGGGGCCAGCATCCCCCGCCCTCTGCAATCCACGACCTTGTGACCTCATCAGATTTACCTTGAGGGCCCCATCTGAGTCTTCTGTTCCAGCCAAGCTTTCCACCAAAACTGCCCTGCTTTTCCCCACACCCTTGCCTTTGTTTTTGCCCCAATCACCGTCTGTCAAATGCTTTGCCATCCTTCAAGATCCATTTCAAGTATCATCTTCCCCGGGAAGCTGCCTGGCCCGTCCCAGCCAGAGATGAACTTTCCAGTCTTCTGGCTCCTTAGACCAAATGTCACTCATCATTCATCTTAAGGCTTCTTAAGCTCCTTTGTAACAGGGGCCATATTTTGTCCTTAGCTCTTACAGACACCTGAACTTGAGCAGTACTTTGTAGTATACAAAAGTGACTACCACAGGTTTTTAGAATGGTGTTTTTTGTTTGCATCTACATAAGAGAGATAGCTAAAAATGTGGCTTCTATTTTTTGGCCAACAGTTACCCATCTCATACACGGCTCCTGATTACAGACATAGGATGTCTCAGAGAGGAAACAACTGCCTTCCCAAGACTCCAGAGAGTACAGACTCCTGTAAACAAACTTTTCATTACTTGAAGGCACAGTAACAACAAATCAAGTTTAAAAACCAGTCATGTGGTAAAGAAAGTTGTCATTTGAAACAATAATATGATCAGGTCTCAGTTAATAAAACATTATGCAGGAAACTGTGTGTAGGGTTCTTGAGAGAGGTAATGTGTTGGCATCATTTTAATTAATTGTCTCAATTCAGTCAACTGGTATTGCTTGCATACCATGTGCCCAATACTATTTGATGCCATTTTTCTTCTACTTTTAAAAAATTTCTAAGGAATGCTAATGCATCCTCAACATGTGGGCTGCAAAACCAAGTTCCGTGAGGCTTGGCCCCAGGTTAGGGTCCCCTAACCTGAGATCTGACTCCTCTAACTCATGGTCATTTCAATTCTCCTTTGGTTCTTCCCTTTCCCCTTCCACTTGCAGGGATGTGAAGAAAAGAGACAAAATAATTCCGTTGGTAAACATAAATCAAGTATTCACTACACATAAGAATAGGTGTACAAATACTATTTGGTATTTGGAAACAATCTGCAGTAATCACAGTAAGTAGGTCTCCAATAAATCAACAACAACAACAACAAAAAACAGGAACATTTTTCAATGGTATATTGTAGGAGAGAGAAATGGAACACACATAGAATAAATAAAAAGAAGAATTGTTGATCTTTGAAGCCTACTATTTAGTTAGGCAAAAACATATTTTTATACATGTATATATATCCCTGAAAATAACTTCAAGACTACAAGCTGTTCCTTATTAACTCTCATAAAAAAATGACTGGCCTCTAAAACCAAGCTAATAACCTGGGAAGCTTTAAAAATATATATAGATAGGATCACTGGGTGTGGTGCATAAACAGTGATTTCCAGAACACTGAAAAAAAATTAAAAAATTAAATTAAATTAGATTAAATAATAAAATTTAAATATATGGATAGATAGATAGATAGATTCCTTTTAGAAGTCAAGCTAGTGGCTACCTTTTTTACTGTTAACTTTCTATTTCCTAATCTGGGTGTTGGCTGCAAGGGAAGATTCATGATGCAAATATTCAAGTTGTCACAATTTGTGTGTATTTCTATATGTACATTTATACTTCAATAAAATGTGTTTTAAATGTGGCTTCCTTAGTCCCATCAATTGAAGGTAGCCATGAATCTGCATTTAAAAATCTCCCCAAGAAGATATTTGCAAATGACATACTAGATAAAGGGCTAGTATCCAAAATCTATAAAGAGCTTAGCAAACTCAATACCCAAAGAACAAATAATCCAATCAAGAAATGGGCAGAGGACATGAACAGACATTTCTGCAAAGAAGACATTCAGATGGCCAACAGACAAAAAGTGCTCCACATCACTCAGCATCAGGGAAATACAAATCAAAACCACAATGTGATACCACCTCATACCAGTCAGAATGGCTAAAATTAACAAGTCAGGAAATGACAGATGCTGGCGAGGATGGCGAGGATGAGGATGTAGGGGAACCCTCCTACATTGTTGGTGGGAATGCAAGCTGGTGCAACCACTCTGGAAAACAGCATGGAGGTTCCTCAAAAAGTTGAAAATAGAGCTACCTTACAACCCAGCAATTGCACTACTGGGTATTTACCCTAAAGACACAAACGTAGTGATCCTAAGGGGCAAGTGCACCCGAATGTTTATAGCAGCAATGTCCACAATAGCCAAGTTATGGAAAGAACCTAGACGTCCATCAACAGATGAATGGATAAAGAAGAGGTGGTATATATATATACAATGGAATACTATGCAGCCATCAAAGGAAATGAAATCTTGCCATTTGCGATAACGTGGATGAAACTAGAGGGTATTATGCTTAGCGAAATAAGTCAATCAGAGAAAGACAACGATCATATGACCTCCCTGATATGAGGAAGTGGAGATGCAATGGAGGGGGGTGTTGGGGGGTAGAAAAAGAATAAATGAAACAAAATGGGATTGGGAGGGAGACAAACCAAAAGAGACTCTTAATGTCACAAAACAAACTGACGGGGCCAGGGGGAGGGTGTAGGAAGAGGGTGGTGGGGTTATGGACATTGGAGAGAGTATGTGCTATGGTGAGTGCTGTGAAGTGTGTAAGCCTGGCGATTCACAGACCTGTACCCCTGGGGCTAATAATACATTATATGTTTATAAAAAAATTAAAATGTTAAAAAAAGAGTAAAAAAAATAAATTAAAAAAAAATCTCCCCAGATGATTCTAATGATCAGACATTCTTGGATGACCTTCGCTGCCAAGGCCCTGGCAAAATGATGCATGGACAACAACATCGTGTGGGGGAGTAAGTGATGAAGGTCTTTAGCAGAGGTGAAGGAAGGTGTGACCTGATGACAGTGATGTCTTGGAGTCTTAGTCCATCAGTCAAAGATGTGAGTTGAAATTGGGGAAGATTGGAGCCAGAAAGACAAGAGACTAAGCTGTTTTTATAAAACAGGTGTGAGATGACAAGGGCTGAAATTAAGCTAGTGACTGTGGAAACAGGAAAGAAGGGCTGGTCGGAGAGACATTGTGGGCACATAATAAATTCCAGAGGATATACTGGCAGATGCCAAAAGACAAGGTTTCCCAGAATTAAATCCCAATGCTCATAAACTCTGGTATGTTCCTTTATCCCACAGCTGTGTGTGTGTCTGTGTGTGTGTATATATTTGGTGTGCCTGAAGCTTCACCTCAAAGGATCAAAGCCTAATCACCACATAAACAAGCATACACCCTCATACACACAAAACTGCCTCTGTTAAATGAGAAGTATTGAAGATGTTCCTTCAACTTAGTAATTTTCACACTTCTTAGGTAGAGTCCAAAATACTAGCCATCTAATTCTGGAATCTTTATTCTGAGATGAGATAAGATACCCCATTTCAGTCGGGAGCTCATTAAATCAAAGGACGTGAGACTTCCTATGCTTTTTTTCCTGAAAAACTAATGTAGAAAGACACTTTGAAAGCTTCTCCACACACTTCATCCCAACACACAGATTACATCGCCTACCATTCTGGGGGCCTCTCCCAAGAAGTTAGGACACTGTGCCCAGACATACAGTGGTTTAGTGAAGTGAAAAGACATCTCAGAAGAAGAAATCTCCAGAGTCAGGCCACTGGCTGGGGTGTTCACCTACTGTACCACCTACAATAGCTCTAAGAGGGTTTCATCCCATAAAGAAGTGTGTTCATTGGCTCTCAGTCATGTTTGTTGAAGAAAAATCATGCTGCTCAAGTAATGGAAGTGAATCTGTAGTCAATTCAATAAACACAAAGATATAAGAGTAGATCAGAATCCACCTTAAGAGAAATTGTTTCAGAAAGCAAATGGGGTCATGGAAGTCTTAATAAACAATGAGGAGAGGAAACCAATTGCATCTTTTTCTGAATTTTGGTAAGAAATAATCTTTACTGTTACCATCATGAAAATTTAAATGTAAAACTTGGTACTCTCTCTCATCCTTTTACAAAGCATATAAGTAATATTTATGAGCCAAATCTGACAAACAAAACATTTCATTCTTAAAGCTAAAGGCTTATGGATGTGAATGTTTTGTGAGTTGGGCTTATGTGTGAGTGTGAGTGTGAGAGTGTGTGTGTGTCTATATCAGTGGTATTCTAACTGCCTTGGGGCAAATACTAGTTCCCTATTCACTGACTTTGATTTTTTTTAAAGTAGAAAGAAACAATTATAGTAAACTACTTGGCCCAGCAATGAACAACATTACATAAACATTATTATATTGAATAAAATTACGTTAACTAAAGATAAAATGCAACTGTGAGGAAGGGGTTAACAAATATTTATATTTTATAGCCAATAAAAAATTCATGTATGAAAGTGAATCTGTTGGGCTTAAACATCAAGTCTAGGAAACACCAAAGCCAAGTGCACAGAGTACCAGTCCCTATAATAAACCATTTCTGTCTCTTACTCACCTGAAGTTCTAACCATGGAAAGAGTTTGAAACCACAGCAGGCAAGGATAAGGGGGAGATGTACAAGATAGAGAAATCGAGTACAAGCCTACCAGTCTGTGCTTGCTACTGCAGAATGACTGGGCAACCATGGCATTTGGCAGTGTACACTAGCTCCAGGACAAGCCTGACCAGGTAGAGAGGTAGCTGGATAGCATAGGTGTTTCTTGTTTGCACCCTCTGGAGTTGGATCCATTGGTCTGTTGGCAATGGAAGTGCCCCAAGCACAAAGCACAGAAAAGAAAGGACATGAGGTACATGTCTGGCCAAGGATTCTCTGCCCCCTGTCTCCCTTGATGGCCATGGAACAGAACTAACCTAACCATACCATAGGGAATGGAATCCAGTGCTGCCCTGTCATTAGCCTTTAGGCTCTTTCTTGTGATCTGTGGAACACAAAGACAGATACGTTCCTACTCTAACTCTCTTGAGAGAAGGAAGCTACCCAACTTTTCTACTAGACTTTAGAGGAGGAGAAGGTATGTGGGCCAGAGCCTTGATCACTAGAAGAGAGCGTATTACGCTTAGCAAAATAAGTCAACTGGAGAAAGACAACTACCACATGATCTCCCTGATATGAGGAAGTGGAGATGCAATGGGGGTGGGAGTTAAGGTGGTAGGAAAAGTAAAAATGAAAGAAGATGGGATCGGGAGGGAGACAAACCAAAAGAGACTCTTAATGTCATAAAACAAACTGAGGGGGGTGGGGGGAAGAGGGGTTGGGAGAGGGTGGTGGGGTTACATTATATGTTTAAATAAAGCTTAAATAAAGTTAAAAAATTTAAAAAAAAAAAAAAAAAGAAGAGGAGGCTGCAGAAATGAAGTGATGAAACCTCTCCCACTTCCCAAAATACCCCCTCTACCATCTGGAGACTGAAGATCAGGAAAATGTGCTTGCATTTGAAAGACCTGTGTGAAAAGAACTGCAGCTTCAGGAAAGGAAAAGTGATCTATCCTTGACTGGTGTGATGATTCATTTCATGTATCAACCTGGCGAGACTCTAGTGCCCCATTGCTTGGTCAAATACCAGTCTAAGTGTCCTTGAATGGGTGTATTTTTGGATCTAACATTTATATCCATAAACTTCGAGTAAAGCAGATTACCCTCTGTAATGTGGGTGAGCCTCACCCAATTCCAGGCAGTTAAGGGTACGTCTGAGTCTCCCAGAAAAGGAAGAGGTGTTTCCTCCAGATTTCCTTCAGACCCAAGACAGCAACATCAACTCTCCTCTGAGCCTCCAACTGTCAGCCTGCTTTTCACATTTCAGACTTTATCACGAGTCAGTTCTTCCAAAGAAATTTCTCTGTCCCTCTCTCTCACTTTCTCTTTGTATAAATATATATTTATTTGTCTATTATTATTTATGTATTTATTATATAAATAATACATAATAATATTATGTATTATTTAAATACAAAATTTATACAAATTTTGTAAATATATCATTAACATTATTTATGCATGTATTTATGTATAGAAATGAGGAATTTATAGATAAACATACATCCCATAGGATGTACGTACACATGTAGGTCCCATCAGTTCCACTTCTTTGAAGAACCCTGGTTAATACACCTGGTGTTGTATTAACATCAACCTCTGAAGGAGACATCTAACCTCTTGCTATTGGTATAATCCTACATACCAAATCCTGGGAAGAAAATTTATTATACGAATTCCAAAGGTCCTGATGTTTATCATCAAAGTTCAAGAACACTGAATCTAGAAAGGAGCAAAGAAGCAGAGACTGGGGCAACCTGGGTATGATTGTGTCTGTGATTCCTCAGAGGTCAGCTTTGCTAACAGGGCAGGGCCAGTTTCACGAGATTTACCTCAGTGTGACCGAGAATTCATTTCAAAAATCTCCCCTTCCAGGAAAATGACTTTTTTTGTATACTTTTTCACCCACAAGAATGTTAACTGAGCTTATTTTTCCTCCACCCTCAAGATTTTCTTTCTTTCTTCCATGGCTCACATTTTAAAAAGACACTTTTTTTAATACAACCATTAAAAAAGAGAGAGAGAGAGGAAAAAAGCTATGGGCCACTTATGGTCGTTTGAGAACAAAACTGAGATCTCAATCCTATCCATGCCCATCAGTTTTCCCCCCTCAAACCCCACCAATGATTCTCGTCTGTTCTTCCTTTGAGAACCCATTCCAGACCATCATGGGAGATTTGCCCAGTGTCATCAGCCCACAGCATTCTATTCCTTCTCAGTGGATTGGAAACAGCTCCTTTTTGCATTAGATAAAGTACTGTGTGTATAACTACTTACCTATTTTTAAACTGGGTTGATTTAAAAGTTGGTTGATTATTAAAATTTTTGATTTTTTCATTGAAAAATACATTAAAATACAAAGAAGTAAATAAAACTTACCATAAAAATGCCATTTTTTAAAATGAAACCAAACATAGAGGTGCCTGGGTGGCTTAGTCAGTTAAGTGATGAACTCTTGGTTTCGGCTCAGATTATAATCTCGGGGTCATGAGATGGAACCCTGCATCAGGTTCCATGCTGGGCAGGGAACATGCTTCAGATTCTCCCTCTCTCTCAATCTCTCCCCCTCTCCTTATGCCCTTCCTCCCATCCCCCTCTTAAAAAATTAAAAAATAAAGTAAAATAAAAATGATGCCAGCCATAAAAAGGCTCTTTTAGGAGATATCTTTATTAATTATCCAGAGTATATGCTTCATTTTTTACATACTTTTAATTTTTTGTTAGGGTTTTATCATATACTTTACCTCTCAACTGAACTATATGGTTTTTGAGGGGGAAGATGATGTCATGTACACCACTATGCCCCACATCATTTTACAGTGACCTAAATAGCTAGTAGCTGCTCAAATAACCACAAAACAAAATATCCCAGGTTGAATGAAAGCAATCAGTATGTTTAGTTTACATATTTCTCCCTCATATCAGATCTAATCTTTCAATATTTGGACTTAAGTTCATGGGCGGATTATGGCAGATAGGTTAGTTGTGTTGTAAATCAAACAATTCTTTCTCACAAACAACAGGGTTCCATTACTGACCCAACTGTCAGCCAAGTCTCCAACTCAGAAGAGATCCCCTCGTTGCCATGGAGATCACTACTGATATGTTACTCTTCATGGAACTCTCAAGTGAAATGAAGCCAAAGTGTATGTCAAAATAATGTCCACGTTCTCTTCCTGCCCCATGTCTGAGCAGCCTCTTCCTAGCCCTTTAGAGCTGCTGGCTGTCTTCCCCTTGACAGAACAGTGATCCCATCCTCCCCAGGGAGATTCTTGCCAAGCCCTGGATGTGTGGGATAGCTTCAGAAGGCATAACGAGAAGCTAAAAGGCCCAGGGCAAATGTCAAGGCAAACACAATTTGAAGGATATTAACTGAGAACCGATGGAGAGTTTCCCAAGACGCTTAATTTGACCAAATCATAAAGCAGCGACCAGATGGTTATAATTACTATCCCGCCTTGTTCTCCTCATACCCTCTTCATGAAGGGAAAAGAAGAAGGGCAGTTACCAATCTGCAAGGTCTGCTATGGGCTTATGCAGGGAAAGATGAGGCCTGTCTGGACCCAGACCTGACTAGTTAGTCCAAACATGGCCAAAAAATAGTAAGAGCCTAAACAGAAACTGTACAGCATGATTTTGTCCCAGACTCAAATCAAAGCCCAACTATTTAGGGAAAAGTAGGCAGCCACTTCCATATTATACATTTGTGGGAAGCACTAAGCAAAACTTGTCACCAAATATCTCCTTTAGTCTCCTGCCACAATTCTAGACATCATGCTAGTAGAAAACTCTTCCCTGAATTCCTGGGGCTTCTGGGTCCTAAGAAGTCCCCTGCTGTCACATCCCCATCACACTGAGCCCCTCTCCTTCATAGCACTCCTCGCATCATTGAAAGTCTTGGGAATAAATTGTGAAGAGAGGGTGAAGTTGTGAAGAGAGGGTGAGGCAAGGGGGAGAATATGGCTAATGAGGGTGGCAAGGGGTGTTACAAAGAGGATGGACGGCTGGGGGAGGAGTCAAATAACTTTACAATGTAGCCAAGGACTGACGCAGGTAGTAAGCTCTCCTGGCTACCTAGCTGACTCTCAAGCCATTACTTGAGGAGCTATAATAAAAGCATCCTGGGTAGCAATTGAGGCCAGGAACTCTGTCTTATTCCTTACTCATATTTTCTCCAATCAGTACATGTATGAATGACTACTGTTAAATGCAATATAATTCCAAACAGCACAGAAATGGGTTTTATGGAAATCGGGTTCTTGTGTTTTTATCCCAAACCTAGCCTTGTTTAATGAGGCAGAGAAATCCCAGAGAGAATCACCCTTCCCTGAGACCAGCTTCTCTTGGGCTGGGCTATCTGGTAACCCTGTACCTGAGCTCTAGCTCCCTCTGTCCATCTAGATGTGGGCTCTTTGAGACAAGGCTGCCTCAGACCTGCCTATTAGACACCAGCACCCAATGCACAGTTGACTTTCAATGCCTGTTTATAGAATGAAGGTGGCCTAAAACTATTTTTACCAGAGTTCATGAGTCTGCACCAATGACTCTGCAGCCAGCCACGTGGTGGTGAGAGTCACCAGATCTTTGGGAAAGCTACCATTTGCACCAACAATTGTGTGGTGGAATCAGGAGTGACATGGGGCCCTCAGGATGTGAACAGCTTCTGCCCTTTGGAACCCCATGAACTCTAAAGGCTTCACAGTGGCTTCAGCTGTGAAATAAGGGATAGAGAATCTGGGAGCCACTTCTGCTCCTGTCTTCAGCTGCCATAGAGCCTCCCCCTCCTCTGGCTCCCAGCAGCACAGTCTCCCTGGCTCCTTCGAGAAAATCCTATTTCTCCATAGGTGGTTGAGTATGAGGACATTTGAGGAAATGCAGAACTCACAAATGAGATATTAAGATTCCTATCCAAAATATTCAGTCCAATTGTCCAAGCATATCACAGATATCAAGTCCCAGATACCAGTTTTTAGTTTCAGATGTGGTCAGGGGTTAACATGGGGCCAGAAACAACAGAAGTCAGTACTCCCGGCTACTTTACCAAGTCTATATCTCTAGAAACAAAAAGCAATATGACCTAATGAAAAGAACACAGGCTATCGTATTTCAGGCAATTTCCATCACACTTGGATGCTGTTCTGTTTGCAGAAAATATTCTCAAATGTTTAAGAACAAGGAGAACATCTCTCTGACTTTTGAACCCTTGTAGTGTGTATAGAATACAGAGTCTGACCAACCTGGTCATATACTTATCTAATCCCCTGTTTGGGGAAAATGAGGCACAAGGGGGCAAAGTAACTTTCCCAAGATCACAAGGCAACAAATATGAAAGTAGACTGTAGAGTTCCAGAGTCCATGCCCTTAGCCACTCAACGGCACTGCCTCTTCCACAAAAGAGAAAAATTTTACTTACTTTTCAAAGTGATCAGAATTTAAAGTAATTTAGGTAAAGCACCTAGCCCAATAGCCAGCATATAATAGGTACACAACAAATAACGCCCATAATCACTGTAGTTAACATAGTAATATTTGAACAACCCTGTGGACACCCACACAGTCCTGGCCCAGGCCAGACATGCAGGGGGACAGTGGGGCCAAACCACCCTCCTTGAGAGGATGACACCTTCCTTTACATTCCCTAGCTGCCTCACCTCCTTTCTAACTGTAGAAATAGACTGGAAGCGACATGCAGAAGAAAAATCTCTAAAAGATTAGCATTCAGGAACTAATTAATTTAGTATTTCCACCCAGAATTAATTTTTATCTTCAGCAAAAGTCTTCTGCTGAGAGCAGAGGATTAGTCTTACTCACATCACGTACACTGGCAAATTCAGCTTTCCTACCGGAAATGCAAGCCTTGTGACAAAGTTCTTGTGAAATCCAGACAAGGGTTCTTGCTCATGACTGCTGTTGGCTTATAACCAAGGGAAGACCATCAGCTCAACAATTGTCAGACCTGACACATAAACAGGAGGGCAATCTGCAAGTTTGCTAATGGTTCCTATTTACCCTGGCCTACACCTAGATTCCAAAAAAACAAAAACAAAAGCAAAAGGAACTTGGTACCTGAGGTCCCAAAGGAGCAAATGCCTAACTGTTCCATCGGCCTAAAAATTCTTACTGGGAGGATTCTTACTCAGAACTCATATATGGATACTAATTAAAATCAGTTGTGATGTTTTTAGAACAGAGCCTCTTCACCTGTGGGATCTACAGATCCATTCTGAGAATCTGAAATTTTATCCCAATTCTCTGGGTACTTGTATATGTTTCCCTGGAAGAAAGCCTCAGAGCTTTCACTACTTACTTGAATGACATCTGTACCCCCAACACCATAGAGAATTATTGATGTGCAAGTAAATTTGACATGGAAAAAAATTGTCCACGATCCACTATTAGATAAAAACAACAATAAGAACTTATGGAGTATTTTTATGCAGCATTCTACTGTTGTCCAAACAATATATGTATTTTTAGAAAAATATTTGAAATCTACACTAAAAATATTAACTCTAGCTACCTCTGTTTTTCAGGATTATGAATTTTTTTTTATTTTGTTCTTTATGCTTTCATATGTTTGCTTTTTTTTTCTGCAATGAACATGTGTTAGTTTTAGAATCTGCAAAAGCCTGGTAAATGTTATTTTCAAGCTGATTTTTAAAAGTCTTTATATCTTAGGGGCGCCTGGGTGGCTCAGTGGGTTAAAGCCTCTGCCTTTGGTTCCTGTCATGATCCCAGGGTCTTGGGATCAAGCCCCGCACCCGGCTCCTGAGCAGGGAGCCTGCTTCCCTTCCTCTCTCTGCTGCCTCTCTGTCTACTTGTGATCTCTGTCTGTCAAATAAGTAAATAAAATCTTTAGGGGGAAAAAAAACGTCTTTATGTCTTAGTCCATACCTTCCTCCCAGTACTTTGACTTTCCAAGTGACTCATGATTCTCCATCTACACTGTGTGACCTGGGTAACAAGAATCTACACTCCAGTCTAGGAATGCCATCCATGGTCAGATGACCATTTCTGAGTTGTAAAATCTGGAGGCACAAATGTTAGGCCAGCTCAGATTTGAAGACGGGCCATTACTTTTGTAAGAAAAGGGGACTGGCAGCTTTGAAAAGAAGAGGAAGGAAACAGAAGAAAAGCTGTGTAATGGAGAGAGAGTTCAAACTTTCAGGATGTTTCAAATTCTTCAGCTCTGCAACCAAAACCAGAAAATAAGGTTTATTATCAAATTCCCTAGGAGTGTTTTGTTGTTGTTGTTAATTGTAGTATAGTCGACATACAATACATTAGTTTCATACAATACAACATAAAACAAGAGTCACTCATGTGTTCCTACAATGAATGAACAACATAGTTTGCACATCTGACAAACTGTAACTCTCCATGGTTTGGGGGTTGCAGATCTCATTTCCATACATTAGGAAATGTTCGCCACGTAAGTTTAATTACTGTGTATCACTCTACAAAATTGTTGCAGTGTTATTGACCGTATTCCCTATGCTGAATTACTATTTTGTGTTTGTGGCAGAATTGAGGAACTCATCCAAAGGCTAGAAAGCAGATCCATTTCTCAAGGAGAAGCTGGTAAACTGTTCAGAGCTTGGCTTACTATTAGAAGTCCTGTCAGTGTGCAGGATTTGGAAAGTGGAAGCCTTAGGGCATTTGGGATGCAGAAAGCATCCATGCTAAGGTTGCCAGATTTAGCAATAAAATTCAGGATGCCTCATTAAATGTAAATTTCATCTACACAACAAAATTTGTCCTGGTATAAATATGTCCCAAGCCCTACTCATACTAACAATTATTTAATCGTGTCATTGAAATTCAAATTTAACAGAGCACCTTGTATTTTATCTGGCCATCCTGTTCCACAAAGAACAAGGAAGGACCAAGCTATGGGCATATTTTCTCACCCTAAACAGACAATGTACATACAGCAGGGAGAGAGCATAGAGATGCAGGGAGTCTGAGGGGCTAAGGAGGGGTTTTTTAAGGAGCCAGAAAAGGCTCCTGGAAGTACTGGGAAGCAAGGAGTTATATAAAGCTTCTCTTGCTCCCATGTAAGAAATTTAGATCTTTCTAATGTTGTTCTTCTGGTGGTTAAACCAATATTACCCCAAAAGCAGAAGGTAGAGAAGCCCAGAAAGTCCCAGCGCGAGTAGTATGCAGACAGACAGCAAAAGGAACGTGCTCATGGCAAAGGGTAAACCTCAGAAGTGCTGCACTTGGGGTTGAAGTAAGTGTTGGTTGATTATGCTTAGCTTTCCCTGCAGCCAAGA
The DNA here is from genome assembly GCA_003697995.1 of Taxidea taxus jeffersonii. NCBI lineage: Eukaryota > Metazoa > Chordata > Mammalia > Carnivora > Mustelidae > Taxidea > Taxidea taxus. Next base: position 75,489 of record RCUC01112639.1, on the reverse strand, counting down.
TTTCAACACTTCATCTGAATAACTTGCACCTTGCAAAATTGTTTTCCAGAAAAAGCCCCACCTGAAAAATACAATCATACATTTAAAAAAAAAAAAAGAAGAACGGTGGAAAAGAGACACGTGTTGATACCTAGGTCTAAATGACACAAAATGAAGGAAAAATGGAAAAATACCATCCCTCCAGATGTTTCATCTACGTAGTAATAGGGAACATGTTTGCTTTCCATACATGGACGTTTGGTGTGTAAATACAGACCATTACGATGATATTGAAAAGCATTGATTAGAAAATCAGAAAATTGTCCTTTTTGCATCCTTCACAGATGGCCCTGGAAATATTTTCTGTCACTGTATTTCTAACCTATCTTACAAACAGAATTATTTATGTAGTAACTAGCTCTGCAAACTGCTACAGCAAATGAAAACACTGAAATGATTTCTCAGCCTTCTGTTTTGCATGGAGTACATCCCCCAACTTTATTCTCTGTGCATCTGATTGAGGAAGTCCTTAGCTTCCCAGGGGCAAAGGGTTCAAATCCCACTGAAACCAGCCTGTCTTCCCTCCCCATACTATCCTCGTGAGTGCAGCCTACCAGACGGTTGGAGTCTGAGAGAAGGTAACACCTGCAGTTTGATGGGGGGAAGCTGAACCACCACACATGACTTGAAATAAAGAGTTGATTATAGGCACCAGATCAGACATAACTGGGGAAACTGGTGAAGAAGTCTGTTGGAGGCTTCTGCATCTGAAAGGGGCCCTGAAGTCACTATGGGTCAGCAGAGAAAGCAATAGGAAGATGAACTGAACATGAACCAGGGAGATGAAGGACAACCTCGAACCCATGTCTCACTCATATTACTTCCAACCTCAACGCTATAGATAACCTACAGAAGAAGCTGGTGCCCTGTGCCACAAAGCTGCATGAGGCTCCTGGACCAGAATTCCCAGAACCTACAAGAAGACCTCTCTGCTGGGACCTGGAGAAGCTCTGGAACCAGATGTTGCCCCACACCCATAAGATGAAACTGCAGATCAGTTATGGCACAGGTGAGCCCCAGAGGTGCCTGACACCCTCACCCCCAAATCACAATGGCAGCCACTTCCCTTTCACCTTCCAAATCTCCTGCAAATTTCTCTTGTGCCGATCCCTGCCTAGAACCACACGGGGAAGGGGATTCTGGGGCACACAGCCCACCCACACAGCATAAAACCTTCACAAGGTACGAAGCCTGATTCTCTGTTCTGCCAGTATCTAGCTGGGCAAATTTAACAGACTGTTTAACCTCACTAAACTTCTGTTTCTTCATCTGTATGGATAAAAATTAAGTCATTCTCAAAGCAAATGTACCAAGAGCTCAGCACATACAAATGAACCCAGGTTCCTGCTTTCACCCTGTTTATAGTATTTGGGTAACAATATCTTCACTGAAATATTGTTCGGATCTAATAAGATAGTGAAAAGGAAGTTAGCACATAGAAAGGGCTCAATCTATGTTACTGACCCCAGTTCATTGTTAGAGCAAGCTGACCTTTACGTCTGATGAGTTGGCCCTCCTTTGGACTTTCCCACATATGGACCTGGAGAACTACCATCAGGAACAACCCACCCATGAGTGGATTCCTAATGCCATTTATGGTCATTTCCAGCTTTTTAAAAGATGCCCCACTCTGCTTCCTTGCCATGAACACCCTAGAAACCTCAGCTCCCCTCTCTTTAGAGTCACACACACAGAGAAGAATCTATTAAGGAAAAGAGGGTGAAATCTGCCAGGCAGGAAGGCTCAGGTAGGGAAGGAAGGTGCTCACTTTCCAGATGGCCGTGGTGCTACTGTTGACACTGCCATAGTTACTGTCAGATGCAATGGTGAGCACACAAAGAAAATGGTCTCCAGTCAGGTCTGGGGGGGTCAGAATAGAATTTCAAGGAGAACATAGTAAACACTCCCCACATCCCTACCGCTTACCTCACTTGAAGTCGTGTTAGTGCCATAATTTCCAACTGGGCAACAACCACATCTGCCTCCTTTCTGTTTTCTCTACTATCTTCGTGGCAAGCTGGTGGTTGGGTGTTGTAGGTGGCTTCTGTGCTGTGGTTTTCCACATTTTGTAGCCCAAAGCCTAGCTCTCCCTTCTGCATGGAACAGCTGTGATTTACAATCTGCAGTCAAGTGGTTCCCCAACTAGGGAGTATTGGGAACACAGAGGGTCTTTCTGCATAACATTGCAGAAAGATATGATTCTATCCTGGTGCACAGATATGCCCCAACATGAACATCCATACACAGTTCAAGACTAAGGGCTTAATGGGACGCCTGGGTGGCTCAGTGGGTTAAGCTGCTGCCTTCGGCTCGGGTCATGATCCCAGGGTCCTGGGATCGAGTCCCGCATTGGGCTCTCTGCTCGGCAGGGAGCCTGCTTCTCCCTTCTCCTCTCTGCCTGCCTCTCTGCCTACTTGTGTGATCTCTGTCTGTCAAATAAATAAATAAAATCTTTAAAAAAAAAAAAGACTAAGGGCTTAGTAAGAAATACCATGTTTGGGAAAATATCTCTAGGTCACTTACCTGCTAAAACAAAACCCTTCTAGTATTAGTTAACTGACTACAAAAGGAGAGGTCTTATCTTACTTTTTACAGTCTCTGACCTTGTCATTTGAATAGTCACATACACAGATATATATTATCTCTCCTCCCTTACTGTCCCCTATCCCTCCCCCTCTTCACAGATTGTCATGTTGAACCTCCGCCTGGACTACTAGTTCTTCTATAGTCATATTTATGAATTCAGATCATTATGAAACATAATTACACTCTGGAAATGATACAGTATTTGGATGTCAAAAAGAAGTCATCATTCTTCGAAATAGATGGCTGGTAGCTTTCTCAAGAAATCATTTTATGAACTCAAGTTTAAAAAAATGAATATATGTTCCTCTTTTTGCTTCCTCTTTTGAGCAATTTTATGATTGAAAAAAAGACATTTTACCACAATGGAAAATACCTCATTTTTCCATTAAAATGTACTCTTTTTTTCTTGACAGTTTTCAATCCACTTCCTTGTCCATTGGGTTAAAAGAAGCTGTTTCTAGGAGACCAAGTCAAGGTCTCAACAAGGAAGGTGGGAAAAGAGGTGCTGGGCTAGTATGTCTGTTAACCCCCCAACACTAGGACAACCATGGTTATGTCAACAATAGCACCAAAGGAGCCAGGTGGAAAGTTGAGAACAAATCACACTACTGATTGACAGTTTAGTCTCCTTTGTGCCAGACTGATTTCCCCCACTGTTGGAGGCATTGGCTCTATCAGCCTTTTTTATAGGCAGTGGGCCCAGACTAGAAATGTTCATAGGGCATATACCACTTCACGTCATTAAAAGGAAAGAGCCCACATGGCCCAACATCTAGTTGAAACTTGATTGAAAAAATAAAACTGAGATTACTGGTGAAGTGAACAGCAGTGCTCAATCGGTTGAATTTTAAGCTTTTTTAAGCCCAGAGAAGGCTTCCATCTCTTCTAGCTAAATATCAACTTTCCCCCCGATGTAGTCTTCCAGAGACAAATAAGAAACAATCAAATATACTCATGCTTAATATCCTATAAATAAAGGGTTTGATCAAATGCTTTGCTCTTCAACTTGATTTTTTTCATTAGTTAGGAAGTCACAGTGTCATCAAAGAGAAAATAAGGAAGCTACAGAGAGTTCAGAATTTGGCTCCACACACTAATTTTACCCTCACAAGTTAAGATTTCCTTATTGACAGGGGCACCTGGGTGGCTCAATGGGTTAAAGCCAATGCCTTCGGCTCAGGTCATGATCTCAGGGTCCTGGGATCAAGCCCTGCATCGGGCTCTCTGCTCCTCGGAGAGCCTGCTTCCTCCTCTCTGCCTACCTCTTCTGCCTACTTGTGATCTCTGTCTGTCAAGTAAATAAATTTTAAAAAATCTAAAAAAAATAAATAAATAAAAAGATTTCCTTATTGACAATAAAATTCTTCCTTTTTTTATTCATCTTCCCAGAAGGCTCAAATGTCTTCCCAAAGACTAAGATATGTCGGTAGACAACTTCAACCCCACAATTATCTCAGGGTTTGGGCATACCCTCCAAATGGGTGTGTTATTCATAGCATAAAGCCAGATCTTCCTGTCCTTAATAGTTTAGCTTTCAAAAGTATATGATGCTTATAACGGAGGACATGGGGAGATGGAGAGGAGAAGTGAGTTGGGGGAAATCAGAGGGGGAGATGAACCATGAGCGACTATGGACTCTGAGAAAAAAACTGAGGGTTTTGGAGGGGAGGGAGGTGGGGGGTGGATATTATGGAGGGCACGTATTGCATGGAGCACTGGGTGTGGTGCATAAACAATGAATTCTGGAACACTGAAAAGAAATTTTTAAAAAGTATATGATGGATAAAATACAACAATCTCTTGACAATCTGTTCTTTATGGACAAAAAGGAGAGGTGCTCTAAGGTCCAAGTAATTTTAAATTTATAGATATCAGAAAATATCATCATTACCTCTCAATTCTCTCTCTCTCTCTCTCTCTCTCTCACACACACACACACACACACACACACACACACACACCTATATATAGACATATAAGTGGTGTTTCTCACAAGAAATCAATTAATTAAATCCATTGATTCCTCCTAGGGAATGTGCTACTAAGCAGTAACAGCTACCTAAGATGAGAAACACTAAAGATGAAGGGCAAAAGCAAATAGTTGGAATAATCTTCATGCTAGACTATAACTGAAACCCTAAGTAACCTGGATTTGGCTGAAGTTCATTCTTTTTTATTGTTTTTCCCCCAAATAAACTGCATGAGATTGTGGTGCTAAAATAGAAATACAGTAGAATCATGTTATTGCAAAAATTTGGCAAAGCTACCAGTGAAATCATGTCCCTTGAAACATAACAACCACACATAGTAAAAGCACAATTCCTCTCAGCACGTCCATAAACAGGGTGTTAGCCCTGTTCCTCAGAGTCAACACTGTAAAAGGGTTCCTGCATATTTAGTGAACCCACATTCAACTCAGTAATTCTTATCTTGCCATTAGTGTAGCGTGTTAAAATCCATGTCCCAGTAAATTGCTGTGTGGTAAATGAAATGTATTAAAAGTACATGAGGTAAAGTTGTGTTCATTAAATCTCACTTGAATGTCTGATTATTAGAGTATCATTTTCCCATTCCTAATGTTATGATTATTGCATTCTTCCATGGTGTTTGCCCTGGACTGTGGAGGGGTCAGGTGGGCAAAGGAGTGCAAGACGCTTTTGAGATCCATCAAAGGAGGGACAGAAAAAAATAGAGTTGAGATTTTTTTTTTTAATTTTTAAAAAAAAAAATTTTTTTTTTAAGCCCCCACACATTGTACCTAGTGGGGCCAAGCCATATCAAAGGCCAGGTTGCTGGCATTGTGCCTCCTTCACAACAATGCTCACAATCTAGTTACCAGGCTTCAGCCACCATTGTGGGAGGCTCCCGTGTGGAACTTTAGGTTAACAGGCAAGGATGCTGCTGAGCCAGGCTTCCCTGAGGCTCGGGGCGATTGGAGTTTCCCCATGGAGAGGGTATTCACTGCTTGCCTCCAGTTATATGGTTCCACGGCCCCACAGTGTTTGCTGGCACAGCACAGATCCCTTCCATGAAGCACCATATCTTTTCACCTTCGTCAGGAGCGAAGGAATATACATGAGAACGTGTGAGGAGCCCACAGATGTTCCAAGACTGTGTTTAAAGCGAAGCAGAAGTGGGATGGCTTACGTTTTCCGTTCCAGTGATGTGACTCGTCTGAGGTGATAGTGGGGCTGCTCCAGGAGGAAAGGGGAGTGAAGCGCAGGCCCTGACCACTCCTCGCCCTGGGTGTCTGCCCATGTGGAGAAGTGGAAAATAGCAACATCTCCCATTCTTCCCTGTGAGGTGCCCGGATGAGCTGACATCAAGGAGCTCTTGGAGTTACAAGTGGAAGGGCAGCACGGTTAGGATGAGGAAAGAAGAGAGAGAGGAAGTCATCGCCACCTCATATTCCTATGGTTTAAAGAAGATTTAATTAACTGCTCCCAAGACTGGACATCGGACAGACACTAGGCCCTTTTGGAGGCTGACAGAACCCAAATGGGGAGGAGACCCTTCAGGAGGAAAGCTGTGTCTTTCATGGACCCTATATGAGAGAAGGACAGGCAAAAAATTCAGTACAAAAATGATACTGATTTGTCTGGAGTCAATGCTATGAAGACACAAAGAAGGAGGAGGAAGAGAAGGAAGAGGAGGAGAAGGAGCTGCTGCCAAGGTTATTTGAACATTTTGTATGTCAAGAGCCTAGGATGATGCCATTGTCCACAGTCTGGCATTCAGAGCGCCTCAGGAGAAAAGAGGATGCTGCCAGCAGGGGAATGTATGCAGTCCAGAAATCACGAGACCTGCAGGACATTTGGAGGCAACAATATATAAAACCCACAGGCACGTGCTGATGTCTTTCCTAGAATTTGACTAGAAAACCTCATTTCCCTTCTTGAAAACAGCCTTTTCGAGTTTTATTTCTCCGAAATAAAACATTCCTTCCTTCCAGATCTGCCTCTCTCCTCAGAGCAGTACAACTTTTCCCGGCATTGAAGAATACCAAAACAATTTCCCCAGGAGATATGGATTTATGTGAAAGCTCTTTCAAATTCAGCATGGAAAATCCACATCATTCATTCACTCATTCATTCAGCAGTTAACTTCTGTATGCCAACCAGTGTGCTCAGTGCAGGACTGAGGTGCCACCAATAGCCTCCTCTGCTAATATTTGGGAGATTTGTATTAAATCAGGTCTGTGTACTTTCTATATAGAGTCCTCTTATGTTTGTGTCATATATAGATATATATAGACAACTGTAACAAAATGTAATATACATTATATGTGTGTATTATTATACTATATATGTATATTACATATATTTCAGAAATTTTTAATTGTACTTAGCAGGAGGAATAGAGAAAAGTATAACTTTTCCATCTTCCCCAAAACAGAAGTTCTTATTAGGTGTGGTTTTTTTTAAGTAATTGATATTGAGCAAATGATTTATCCGTAGTGACAAAGCCACTTAACTTCTGAATGCCTTAAGCTATGTCTAAATGGTAACAAAATACACAACCAATTCTTCCAAAGGTCTAGCTGATCCTATTTAATAAAATAGGGAAATATTTACCAAATACACTTATGTGAAAAAGCAGGCCATAGGATAAAATGTGGACCATGATTCCAAGCACATAAAAATTACGCATAAACACACATAAACAGATACAGATGGATGAATAGATAGGCAGATAGATACAGATGATAGGTAAATAGACAAACAGACAGACAGATCAGAAAAATGTACCTAAAATGTTGAATGAGTGATGTGTGATAGAGTTATGGATATTTTTATGTATATCTTTCCATACTTTTAAAATCATGTAAAGTATTACAATGTCCACAATACCCAAAGTCAACTATAGATTCAATGCAATCCCTGTCAAAATTCCAATGACATTTTTCAAAGACATAGAAAATAACATTCAAAAATTTGTCTGGATCTACAAAAGCAATTCTGAGAAATAACAACTCTGGAAACATCAGACTTCCTGATATCAAATTTCATTACAAACTTACAGGAATCAAAACAGTATGGCACTGACATAAAAACAGACACATGGACTAATGGAGCAAAATCAAAAGCCCAGAGATAAACTCAAACACATACGTCAGAGGATAATTGACAAGGGAGCCAGGTATTCTCAGCGTGGAAAGGATAATCTCTTCAATAGATTGTACTGGGAAAACTGGATATTCACATGCAAAAGAATACAACTGGACCTTGATTTTACATCACTTACAAAAATTAACTCAAAATGAGTTAAGGACCAATGAAACAAGATGGGACCGGGGAGGGCGACAAACCATAAGAGGCTCTTAATCTCAGGAAACAAACTGAGGGTTGCTGAGGGGGAGGGATGGGGTGGCTGGGTGATGGACATTGGGGAGGGCGTGTGTGGTGGTGATTGTTATAGTGTTATGAATTGTGCAAGACTGATGATTCATAGACCTGTACCCCTGAAGCAAATAATACGTTGTGTTTTAATAAAAATAAATAAATAGATAGATAGATAAATAAGTAAGGATTAAGGACCTAAATGTAAGACCTGAATCTATAAAACTACTAAAAGAAAACATAGGAGAAAATTTCCTTAACATTGCTCTTGGCAATGACTTTTTGTATACGGTACTGAAAGCACAAGGAACAAAATCAAAAATAAACAAGTGGGACTACATTAAACTAAAAAGCATCTGCACAGCAAAGGAAAGAACACAATGAAAAAGGAACCTATGAAATGAGAGAAAGTATTTGCAAACTCTCTATCTGAGAAGAGATTAATGTTCCAAGTATATAAGAATCCCATGTAACTCAATATCCAAACCAGCAAGCAAAGAAATGATCTGATTTAAAAATGAGCAGAGGAGGGGCTCCTGGGTGGTTCAGTCGGTTAAGTGTCTGCCTTCAGCTCAGGTCATGATCCCGGTGTCCTGCTTCTCCCTCTCCTAGTCCTCCCCTGCTCATGCTTTCTCAAATAAATAAATAAAATCTTCTTTTTAAATGAGCAGAGGGACTGAAGAGATATTTTTCCAAAAAAAGACAGACAAGTGTGCAACAAGTACATCAAAAAACATACATCATTAATCATTAGGCAAGTACAAATCAAAACGATAATGAGTTATCACCTCACACCAATTAGAATAGCTATTGTCAGAGACAAGGGATTACAAGTGTGGGTAAGGATGTAGAGAAAAGAGAATGCTTGTGCGCTGTTGGTAGAAATGTAAATTAGTGCAGCCACCATGAGAAACAGTGTGGAGTTTCCTCAAAATTTAAAAATAGAGCTCCTTGATGATCCAGCAATGCCACTTCTGGGTACGTATCCGAAGGGGAAAAAAGCACTATCTCAAAGAGGTATCTGTGCCTTCATGTTCATTGTAGCATCATGCACAGTTGCCAAAACATAGAAACAACCTAAATGTCTATCAATAGGTGATTGCATAAAGAAGATATCATGTGCATATATGTGTATATGTGTATACACATACACACACAATGGAAATGACTCAGCCATAAAAAAGAATGAAATCTTGTCATTTGCAACAACATGGATGGACCTAAAGGGTATTATTAACTGAAATTAGTCAAACAGAGAAAGAAAAATACTGTATGATCCCACTTATATGTAGAATCTAAAAAAAGTCCAACTCCCAGAAACAGAGTAGAATGGTCGTTGCTAGGGGATGGAAACTGAGGAAAACAGAATGATATTGGTCAAACGGTACAAAAGCCCAGTCATACGGTGAGTAAGCTCTGAAGATCTAACAGAGAGCATGATGATTATAGTCAACAATACTGTATTATATACTTGAAAGTTGCTGAAACAATAGACCTTAGAGTTGTCCAAGTGGCTCCGTCGGTTAAGCATCTGCCTTCAGCTCAGGTCATGATCTCAGGGTCCTGGGATTGAGCCCCTCATTGAGCTTCACTGCTCGGTGGGAAGTCTGCTTCTCGCTCTCCCTCTGCCCCTTCCCCATCTCATGTGTGTTCTCCCTCTTTCTCTCTCTCTCAAAATCTGTCTCCCTCACAAAGAAAGAAAATCTTAAAAAAAAAAATAAATCTTAAATGTTCTTACCATCCCCCCCCCCAAAAAAAAGGTAAGCATGTAAGGTGACAAATGTGCTAAGTAACATTGTGGTAATCATTTCACGATGGATATCATGAAATATCCTGATGTATCAAATCATCACCTCATGCACGTTAAATGTATACAATATCATTTGTCAGTTATAATTCAGTAAAGCTGGGGACAAAATTAGTGATTACCTCTGAGTTCTGGGATTAGATTAAAAAAATATTTTTTCACTTATTATTTTATATTCACTTTCACTACTTATTGCACTAATCATACTTTATTTCTTTAAGTTTTTATTTAAATTCCAGTTAGTTAACACACAGTGTAATATTAGTTTCAGGTGTACAATTTACTGATTCAACACTTACATACAAGACCCACTGCTCCTCACAGCAAATTAAATGAACTTGATTTTAACTTAAATTAAGTACTTAAAAATTTATTTCTAAATTCCAAATTCAAATACACAAGCATATGATCATTTTGACCATATCTATGTAATATACTCTCGAGAAATGAAAAAATTAAGTGGAGAAAATCTGACTATACGTGCCAAATAGCCAGTTCTTTTTCATTTTAATTTAATATTTTTCATTTTCCTCACCAAATTTAGCAGTATTCTCCATATAGTATAAGTTTGGCCTTAAAATTAGGTTTTAATGTCCTATTTGAAAGGAGCCCAACTACAAATTCCCAATTTTAACAAATTCTCAATTTTTGGAACAGAGAATAGTTCTTCACCCTTGGCAATTAAATTCCAAATGCTATATTGGGGGCTATCCAGGGGCCTCAGATCACAGAACAACGTGCAAGTCCTTGTGTGCCTCACTCAGAAAGTAGAGACTAAAATAAAATTCTCCAGACTGACTTCTTCCTGGCCCCTGATATCAGTCACTCCGCAGAAGACTGACTGACACCATGTGCTCCCAAAGATGGGTCTGCCAACCCCAACAAGACAGAGAAGATCTCAGAAGTGCTCAAATTCTTGGCTGGGCCAGCTGATTTAACAGCCTCTTTATAGAGGATGTTTTCATTTTTGATCCTATATCCCAGAAATCTGAGTTTCTTGGAATAGAAAATATGAATGTGGGTGGGCCTCCTCATTTCAAAGTCCCTTTCCCTCCCTCTCCCCAACGCCCTTGTTTCACATGTTCCAGTCTTTTCCTCCAAGCACTTTCTTCTCTCTGTGGGCTTTTTTTCTCTCCCCATTCCCCTCAGAGACTTTCTCTCTGACTCTTTCTTCATTCCCAGGGTTTTCTCTATCCTAGACACAGCCATTGAATCATTTCATGGCTACTCTAAATCGGGCATCAAGATGACCAAAATAAACAAGCAGCAGTAAAGTCTTCCTAATTTTCCAAACATCTCAAACATCAAAGGAGGTCAACTGTGGCAAAATTCATCTGTTATTTTTAAGTGAATACTTTCTAAAACCCCAGGCTCTCTCCAACAAAGGACCAGAAATCTGCAGCACTTCTGACAACTAAGTTGAGTCTCTGAAAACAATTTCAACATTCTTCTACACTTTCAGTCTCCTTCTCCCTTCCTTTCTCACTTGGCCAAAGACATATTAGGAAATGATTTTTTTCAAAGATTCTATTCTGATCAACACCACCTAGAAACAGAGCAAGGAGTTATGAAGTGAATCTCATCCCTAGTTACAGTCTTCCCAACAACTATGCTTTCTTAATTCCTTCAGTTTGTAAGGCAAAATGCAGGCTCTTCTGAGGACGGGTGAGTTACGGAACCACACTAGCTGTGAAGGCTTTTTTTTTTTTTTTACTTTATTTAAGCTTTATTTAAACATATGATGTAACCCCACCACCCTCTCCCAACCCCTCTTCCCCCCACCCCCCTCAGTTTCTTTTATGACATTAAGAGTCTCTTTTGGTTTTTCTCCCTCCCGATCCCATCTTCTTTCATTTTTACTTTTCCTACCACCTTAACTCCCACCCCCGTTGCATCTCCACTTCCTCATATCAGGGAGATCATGTGGTAGTTGTCTTTCTCCAGTTGACTTATTTCGCTAAGCATAATACGCTCTAGTTCCATCCATGTCGTCGCAAAATGAACAAGTCAGGAAATGACAGATGCTGGCGAGGATGTGGAGAAAGGGGAACCCTCCTACACTGTTGGTGGGAATGCAAGCTGGTGCAACCAGTCTGGAAAACAGCATGGAGGTTCCTCAAAAAATTGAAAATAGAGCTACCTTATGACCCAGCAATTGCACTACTGGGTATCTATCCTAAAGATACAAACGTAGTGATCCAAAGGGGCACGTGTACCCGAATGTTTATAGCAGCAATGTCCACAATAGCCAAGTTATGGAAAGAACCTAGATGTCCATCAACAGATGAATGGATAAAAGATGTGGTATATATATACAATGGAATACTATGCAGCCATCAAAAGAAATGAAATCTTACCATTTGCTGTGAAGGCTTTTACAAGTCACACCCCCTCTATGTGACTTAGGTTCCTTGTAGTTACTTATTAGAGACATTCACAGGTAACACTCTTCTCCTCTGCTCCCAGTTACATGCTAGAATTTCCCTTTTCTACCCCCTTTGAAGGTAGGCACAGCCATATCACTTGTGTTGTCCAGTGAAATGTTAGCAGAAATGCATGGATCACTTCTAAGCAAAAACTAAGAACCAGTTCACCAGATTCCTGTTTTCTTTTCCAGAAATCATAGAAGCATATTTCAAGAATGAATCTCCATCATCCTGGGTCCCCACATGACTTCAATGAATTGAGCCCCCTCTGCCACCCTATGTAGAATGTACCCCATGATAGCATGTATACTTTAAGCCACTGAGATTTGAAGGTTGTTTTTGATGTATTGTAATCTAACTCATCCTGACTGATGCGTTCCTTATCTATCGGATGGGGACGGTGATAATAACATCTAGCAACACACAGTGTTGCTCTGAAGATCAAATGAGATGACTCATGCGGTAAGTGCCCAACGACTGTTGGTGATGTTTATTTCTGTGAAACACCTCAAGCAAGCTAAACAGATTATTAGAAGCAGATCAACGGCCTTGTCTTATAGATAACTTTGAAGAGTAGAAACAAAGTTTGAAGGCAATGCCACTTAGAATCACTCTAACTGGAAAATATCCTGGTCCTCCCCATCCCTGTCTCCTTATCAATAACCAATTATCACTTTATGCACTATGACCTGCCTACACAGCCCACTCTCATCATGGAAATACGTTCTTTCACCTCTTCACCTTCTTGGAATGTCTTCCCAAACCAATCCTGATTCACTCGGGTTATCCCATATTATACAGCAGAGGACTCTTCCAAATGCATATGTCCATAGCAAGCATTGTATGCATTTCTACATAGGTTTCCTTAAAAATTTCTTTGATTCATTTCATAATTGTCCAATTTTCCTAAAAGGACAGGAACCATGTCCTCTGTTTCTCTAATGCAGTTTCTCTGTTCCTCTTGCAGTTTCTATATTTCCCCACGTGAACCCTTCCCTGTTTCTCTTGCAGTTCGCACTGCAAGATTATCCCCCATGTATCCTTAACCCTCACACCTCAGAACCTATAGCAGGACCTGCATTTAGCCAATGCTCCATTACTGTTCTTTGCTGACTGGCTTAACCTGTGCCAAGACAGAAAAGGTGAAACAAAGGAGTGTTTGTTCAGAATGGATCATCAAGGTGATTGCTACTCCTCCTTCACATAAATTAGGATTTCTTACAATTTGAACATGTTTTAGTATCCAAAGAGATAGATGTTTACAGGTTTACAAAGCATTGCCCCAAGAGATATAGATAACTATAATAATAGATATAGATAATAGATAATAGATATAGATAACTTTGAAGAGTAGAAACAAAGGTTGAAGGCAATGCCACTTAGAATCACTCTAACGGGAAAATATCCTGGTAATATCCAGAAAATCATAGATGGTTTGTCATTTTGCTCACCTGATTACAGTAATTAAGAAAGTACATGAGAACTTTGGCTACCCAAAGCATCCATGGGTACCTCTGGGTTCCCCAGAGCAACACAGGAATGACAGTAACCCACTTCCATTGCATGGCCACCTCTTCTTGCGGGAATCTGCCATGTAGACAGACCTCTTTGGGTACTTCCTACCAAAAAGATAAATTTGAGCTTCGTCAGAACAGAGCAAAGGCACTATAAGACAAAGCATGACTCAGTGGACTTCCATAAATCATTTGTTTGCCTCTTTGTTTAGGTCAACAACCCAACTCTCAAAAACCCACTGAAGAGTGGATGAGGAGCAGAAGAGACAACAGGAATCCAGAGATAACTGCCGAGCCTGACTTCAGTCTTACACTTCTCTTTTCTCCTTTAAATAGGCAATGTGCTTTGTTTGTGTTTGACAGCTCAGCGGTGGCTAAGCATGTGGGGCACAGAATCTCTTTCAGTTCCACATTGCTGAGTTTCCCAGAAACCAGGCTTAGATCTCAAAGCCACAACAAAGAGATGCCCATTTAGCAAACTGACCCCCTTCATCACCACAGGAGCTTCTGTGTTTTCAGAGTGGTAGACTGTACCTGAAGTAAAAGAAGGCACTTTGTACTGTTTGCTTTCAGACTGGAGATAGTTCCCTCTCAGATGTGCACGTTCATGGGGGCTAGAAATAAACTGGAAGAATAGGAGCCATAGACCCTTCCACACTCACAGTAGCCAAGCCTTCAACATGTGCCCCTAGAATTAAAGTACTTACTTATGGGAGATCCACTTCCTTCTTTGGTGAGGCCCCTTCTCCAGACAGCCTCCACACTTCCGTTTGGTTAATACAAAGAACTGATCTTGTGTATAATCTGCTTCCAAGGGATCAAATGAATGGACTCTACATGCATGTGTACTGTGATTGCGAAAGACTACAGAAAGATATGCATGCTTTCATGCTGTCTGTCCATATAAAGTTGAAGTTAACCATCTTATGGTTTCACTTATTTGTGGAGTGTAAGGAATAACATGGAAGACACGGGGAGCTGGAGAGGAGAAGGGAGTTGGGAGAAATTGGAGGGGGAGACGAACCATGAGAGACTGTGGACTCTGAGGAACTACCTGAGGTTTTGCAGGGGAGAGGGCTAGGGGGTTGGGTGAGACTAGTGGTGGGTATTATGGAGGGCACGTATTGCATGGAGCACTGGTGTGGTGCATAAACAATGATTTCTGGAACAATGAAAAGAAATTTTTAAAAAAATAAAAAATTTTAAGAAATAAAATAAAATAAATACATTCCGTTGAATGCTAAACAAAAAAAAAACCCATCTTATGTTAATGAAACTTTAAAATTTTAATACAGGCAAATCTATATATGCTGATAAGTAAGTGTGTTCTATTTTATTATTAAGTGATGAAGGTACATACTATTTTTTAAATACTGTACATTATTTACATCTATTATATTGCCAATCAAATTTCATCTCATTGGAGACTCCCTCTTCAACCACCCATCTAAAATAATGTCCTCCTCCTTATTACTTTCTGTGCTCTAACCTTCTTCTCTTTTTTTTTTAAAGATTTTATTTATTTATTGGACAGACAGAGATCACAAGTAGGCAGAGAGAGAGAGGAGGAAGCAGGCTCCCCGCTGAGCAGAGAGCCCGATACGGGGCTTGATACCAGAACCCTGGGATCATGACCTGAGCTGAAGGCAGAGGCTTTAACCCACTGAGCCACCCAGGCACCCCTAACCTTATTTTCTTTACAGAATTTATCATTACCTGAAATAATTTTATTTATCTCCTGGTTTGTTTATTACTTTTTTGTACCACTGGAATGTAAGATCGATAGGCAGGAATTTTGCCTAGAACAATTCCTAGCATGTAGTAGGTGCTCAGTAAATGTTTGCAGTTTTAGGGAGAAAGAGATGCCTACATAAACATCAAAAAAATCCAGATGGGCAAGGAAGAAACTATTAACAGGGATTAACATTGGAAACTTGGCCTAAGAATTTCAAAAATTGGAAAAAATTTTCACTTTTCATTCCATATGTTTTTGTGCCATTTGAAATTTTACCACAAAGATGTATTTCTTTCATAATAAAAAACATTAAAAAATAAATTTAAATACATAACCATATAAAATTTGAAATTTCATATGATAAAAAAAACCACAGGCAAAACACAAATAATGTACTAGGAGAAAAAAAAATTTCATCACAGATATAAAGTAATGTAATTCCTAATGTAAAAGCAACACTTAAAAATCAATTGAGAAAAAATAAGTCAATAAAAAGGGGCAAAGAGCATAAATAAGCAATTCAGAGGAATGAACTTCTAAGAGGCAAATAAATCAGTAAAAATATATTTAAGCCTGCCTGGGTGGTTCAGTCAATTAAGTGTCCAGCTCTTGATTTCAGCTCAGGTTACAATCTCAGGATTGTGAGATCAAGCCCCTGGTCAGGCTCTATGCTATGCATAGAGCCTGCTTAAGATTCTCTCTCTTCTTCTCCCTCTCCCTCTGATCTTCCCTTGCTAAAAAAAGGAAAAATAAAAATAAATTTAAATATATATTTACATGTATATATGTTGTATGTTATATATGTATACATTCAACCTCTTGGATGATTAGAGAAATGTCAGTTAAGATAAAATACCATTTTTCCATGCATCAGATTAACAAAAATTTAAAATAATCAGCACGAATGTAGATGCAAGGAAATAAGCTCCCCTACGTACTTATGGGTGCAGTGGTAAAGGAGAGGCGAATAATTTTTTACAACATTTTGGAAAGGAGTTGTGCAATATCTATCAAAATTTTAAATATACTTGTCTTCTGGTGATCAGTCATATGGT
The DNA here is from genome assembly GCA_003697995.1 of Taxidea taxus jeffersonii. Lineage (NCBI taxonomy): Eukaryota > Metazoa > Chordata > Mammalia > Carnivora > Mustelidae > Taxidea > Taxidea taxus. The sequence goes on along the minus strand of RCUC01112639.1, from coordinate 58,988 downwards.
TTGAACTCTTTCCTATAGAAATACACTTACATATAAGGATATTTCTTAATGTTGATGCAGCCCAGTTTTTAATGGTCAAAAAAACCTTTAAATATCATCAATAGAGGACTAATTAAACAAATTTTATATACCCACATAACAGAAAAAATGAATGTAGTCTTTACTGACTAGAGAACTATTTATAATGTCAGAAAAGAAGTTATAGAGGAATGTAACTCATATAATTAATCCCATTTTTTAAAAAAGCACACTCTTCCCTTGAAAACTTCTATATGTATATATACATACATACACACACATAATGTGTATATGTACACATAAAGGCATATGTTTTTATGTTTGCATGAGTGTGGAGAAAAGCAGGAAATGATCTACAAGGCATTGAGACCTTGAGGAGATTCTAGTGGAAAGTAAAGAAAAATACTAATTTCTTCATCTCTTTGAGTGATTTAACCTATTAAAATGAGTAAAAGTAACAAAATTAATTGCAAAGAAGCCAAATGGCTTTCCCATTCACTGCAAAGTCCTTAAGTGTAGTTCCAGGCCTTAATTTCCCTCTACAAAGACCAATCCTATTATAGGCCTGTTTGTTCCTTAGGAAGAAAAATAGCTGCTGACCAAGATTTACCTAGTCTCGTTCATCCTGAGTGACTGGGAGGTGTGGGACTCCTACTGTCACACTGCAAGGGGCCAGGCCCTGATCAATACATCCACTGGACACTCCCTTGGAGGCAGCAGCAATGCCCATGACAAGCCCAGAGGGAGAAAGAAGTATAATTACTATAGATTTAACCTATTAAAATGAGTAAAAGTAACAAAATTAATTGCAAAGAAGCCAAATGGCTTTCCCATTCACTGCAAAGTCCTTAAGTGTAGTTCCAGGCCTTAATTTCCCTCTACAAAGACCAATCCTATTATGGGCCTGTTTGTTCCTTAGGAAGAAAAATAGCTGCTGACCAAGATTTACCTAGTCTCGTTCATCCTGAGTGACTGGGAGGTGTGGGACTCCTACTGTCACACTGCAAGGGGCCAGGCCCTGATCAATACATCCACTGGACACTCCCTTGGAGGCAACAGCAATGCCCATGACAAGCCCAGAGGGAGAAAGAAGTATAATTACTAGCATTCTTGGGCAACCCCTCTTTCCTGGCTCAGTTTGGGTGCATAGACTCCATTAGACTCCAACATCATGGGAAGTCTCTCTTCTGGGAACCCTATGACTTCTGTCTATGAAGTTCCAAGTCCAAATATTTGACATGAGTCAGGACTCCAATCCAGAATTGTATTTAGCCAACCCCAAACTATCTCTCAATCTCCCAAGCCCTCTATTTCCTTCTCCTCTTAATCTCTCCAGAATCACTCCAGTTAGAAAACAAATCCTGGTTTCTTTTTTTCCCAGGAAAGGTCTCCAGAATGTAGCCCTCTAACCACCACCCCCCACAAGAGTCAGAGAATTCCAGAAAGAAACATAAAGTACACCTTTGAGAAGAAGGTGATGATGATTTATGAAGAACAGCTAATGAAGCCAGGGAGGAGTTTTGTTTAAATAGATTTGAATACCCTATAGAATTGGAAAGTATTGTATATCTCTACTAGATTTTTCTATCTGATTTATCACCCAGAAGGAGAGTTACCAGATAAAATAAAGGACACGCTTTATATTTCCATTTCAGTTAGACAATGAATGGTTGTTTTAGTATAAGTACATATCACATACTGCATAAGTTCCACATTTTTATTTGCTAAATCTGGCAACTCTACCCAGAAGGGAACTATGTATCTTTTCATTCTTATTCTCAGGAATATTCTCATTCTCTGTATCTATATTCTTCATTTATAAATGTCTTAGCTCCACTCAAGAATTCACAACAATTCCACTCCCTTTTATCTTTCAGAAACTTAGTAATAGGAAAGTCCATTCCGGTTTTCTTTTTAAGCAATGTTCAAACAGAAGTACAAGAAGCTTGTCTTGCTCAAATTACCTGATGACAATACAACCATGTAGCTTATAAACCATTTCTCAGCAAAATGGGCAAGGATTTATTTAGATAAATGGTGCAAAAACAAAACAAAACAAAAGCCTCTTCCAATCCTGAGGAATTCTGATAGAAAGTGGTAGTTGGTAATTATGGGGTTTATTTAATCACTATTAAGAGCTTAATTGGAACAGTCAGATTGCAAAGAAGGGTGTAAGACCTACATTGACCAGAAGACAACTGAGATGTGCTTTATCATCTCACATAATATGATCTTGCTCCCAGTCCATTATCAGAAGCATGTGCTATGATCTGATACTAAAACCAGAAAACACATGAACACACACACACACACATACACACACACACACACACAGAAAATTACAGGCCAATATCCCTGATAAACATAAATGCAAAAATCCTTAACAAAAATTAGCAAATCAAATTCAACACTATATTAAAAGGATGATACATCATGAACAAGTGGTATTTATTCCAGAGATGCAAGGATGGTTCAACATCTGCAAATCAGTCGATGCGATGCACCCTGTTAACAAAACAAAGGATATAAATTATGTGACGATCTCAACAGAAGCAGAAAAAGCATTCGACAAAATTTAATACTTATTTATGATTAAAAACTCTCAGCAAAGTGGGTATGGAAGGAATATACCTCAATATAAGACAGACAAATATGACAAACCCACAACATCATACTCAACAGTAAAAAGCCAAAAGCTTTTCCTCTAAGATCAGGAACAAGTCGAAGATACCCACTCTCACCACTTTTGTTCAACATAATTTCGGAAGTTCTAGCCACAGCAATTAGGCAAGAAAAAGAAATAAAATCCAGCTTGGAAAGGAAGAAGTGAAGTAAAACTGTTATTATTTGCCAATAACATGATATTATATAAAGAAGATACTAAAGACTCTATTAAAAAAAAACTATTAGAAGTAACAAATCCAGTGAAGTTGTACAATACAAAATTAATATACAGAAATTGGTGGCATTTCCAAACACTAATAATGAGATGTCAGAAAGAGGAATTAAGAAAAGAATTTACAATTGCCATCAAAAAGAATAAAGTACCTACAAATGAATTTAACCAAGGAAGTGAAAGACCTATACTCTGAAAACTAGGCATCAATGAAAGCAATTAAAGACAATACAAATAAATGGAGAGATACTCCATGCTCATGGGTTGAAAGAATTAATATTGTTTAAAAAAATCCATACTACCTAATGCAATCTACAGATTCAATGCAAACCCCATCAAAATATCAGTGGCATTTTCCACAGAACTAGAACAAAGAATCCTAAAATTTGTATGGAACCACAAAAGATCCTGAATAATAGACAAAGCAATCTTGGAAAGAACAGAGCTAGAGTACACGCTCCTGATTTCAAATTATACTATAAAGCTATAGTAATCAAAACAGGGAGTAGCAACATAAAAACGGACACATAGATCAATGGAACAGAAATGAAAACTCAGAAATAAACCCATGCATATATGGCAATTAAGCTATGACAAAGAGCAAAGAATACACAGTGCAGGAAAGACAGTCTCTTCAACAAATGGGGCTGGGAAAACTGGACAGCTACATGCAAAAGAGTGAAATTGAACCACTTTCTTACACCACACACACAAATAAACTCACAATGGATTAAAGACTTCTAGAAGAAAACATAAGCAGTAAGTCCTTTTAGATCAATCTTAACAATATTTTGGGGTCCAGCCTCCTCAGGCAAGAGTTACAAAAACTAAAATAAACAAATGGGATTACAATAAACTAAAAGATTTTGCTTGAGGAAAAAAAACCGTTAACAAAACAAATAGACAAAGCACTAAAAGAAATATTTGCAAATCATACATTCAATAAGGGCTTAATACCCCAAATATATAAAGAACTTAGACAAGTTAATACCCAAAAAACAAACAAACTGATTTAAAAGGTGGAAAAAGGCTTAAATAAACATTTTTCCAAAGAAGATAGACAGATGACCAACAATCACTCAATTTCACTAATCATCAGGGAAATGGAATTCAGAAACCACAGTGAGCTATCACTTCACACCTGCTAGATTGGTGATGATCAAAAAGACAAAGAAATAACAAGTATTGGTGAGGATATGGAGAAAGGGACCCACACACACTGTTGGTAGGAATGTAAATTCACGCAGCTGCTATAGTAAACAGTATGGAGGTTTCTCAAAAAATTAGAAATAGACTGCCATATAACCCAGCCATTCCACTTCTGGGTATTTATCCAGAAAATGAAAACACCACTTTGAAGGGATATATGCACTCTTGTGTTGATTGCAGCAATATTTACCATAACAGAGAAATGGAAGCAATCTAAGTATCCATCAACAGATGAACGGATATAGAAGATGTGGTATGTGCATTATATATATTTTTATATATATAAATATATAATTTACATATTTATAAATTATAAATTTATATAATTTATATATTATATAATATATAAACATATATATGAATTGATACAGATGTGGTATATGTATATTTTTATATATTATACATTATATTTATATTATTTTTATATATTATATATGTATATTTATATATAATATACATATACCACATCTTCTATATCCATTCATATATATATATATATAATGGAATGTTACTCAGCCATAAAAGAAGAATGCCATTTATGACCATATGGATGGACCTAAAGGCTATTGTGCTAAGTGAAATAGGTAAGACAAAGAAAGACAAAAACCATGTGATTTTACTTGGATGTGAAATCTAAAAGACAAAACAAATAAACAAAAAATAGAAATAGAGGGACGCCTGGGAGGCTCAGTTGGTTAAGCAGCTGCCTTTGGCTCAGGTCATGATCCCAGTGTCCTGGGATCGAGTCCCACATCGGGCTCCTTGCTTGGCAGGGAGCCTGCTTCTCCCTCTGCCTCTGCCTACCACTCTGTCTGCCTGAGTTCTCTCTCTCTAATAAATAAATAAATAAATAAATAAATAAAATCTTTTAAAAAAAATAGAAATAGACTCACAGATACAGGAAACAAACCATTGGTTACTGAAGCAGGGAGGGGTTGGGGTGGACAAAATAGGTGGATTAAAAGGTATGAACTTCCAATTATAAAAGAAATAAGTCACGTGGATGTAATACACAGCATAGGAAATACAGTCAGTAAGTTGTAATGACTTGGTATGATGACAGATGGTAACTAAGGGATCATTTCATAATGTATAAAAATATCAAATTGGTATGATGTGCACCTGAAACTAATAGGCTATTCTATGGCAATTATACTTCAATCTTTAAAAAAGAGTTATTTTCCAGCAGTGGCAGTGCATTGCGATGAGTCATCCCCATGCTCTTGTTGGGTCTTGCTGTGACCAACAACACCCAATTCTAGGGCTGGAAGCTGAGGCTAAAACAATTGCCTTTCTGCAAGTCTTACAGGAACTCAAGAGAAAGACCTGGTTCTGAGATTTAACAAACTAAATGAACGGATGCCACTTCATCAGTGTGAATTGTCTAATTAGTTAATGTCTATTTTCCTTCATCCAGTGGGCCTTGTTAATGCATTGTTATCTATTTATAGGCTCTTTTGATTTAAAAAGAAAATCAATAAAATGATTAATTGAAGGAAGGAGAAGAAAGGATAAGAAGGGAAAAGATGTTAGGTAGAAGAGAACAAAAAATAGATTAAATATTAAACCTCAGTAGAAAACAAAGCTTGTTTAAACCTTGTGCACAGGCGCTGTGCTGTGGCAGCCTGCCCCTCCTTTGTTCTCTTACTGTGCTCCATGCCTGCCCCAAATGTGAATAATTATATCAGCTCAAATAACATGCATGGTAAGAGTTTGTTAAAGAAACATTATATTTAGGTGTTTCTGTGTGCCTCAGCCAGTTAAGTGTCTGTCTTAAGCTCAGGTCACCATCCCAGGGTCCTGGGTTTGAGACCTGAGTCAGGGTCTCTGCTCAGAGGCATCTCCTTATCCCTCACTCTCTGGCCCTCCACCTCCCACTGTCCCCCGGCCCCACCAATTCATGCTCTCTTTCACATTCTCTCTCTCTCGCTCTCTCTCTCTCTCTCTCTCTCTCAAATAAATAAAAGATTTTTTTAAAAAAGGAAATGTTGATATTTAGCAAAATGTTGACTAGGTATTTCCGAGTTAATATGGATAACTTTAATTTCGTGCTTATTCTATGTTTTCAAAATTCTCCACTTCTCAGTATAGATGTATTACTTTTTCATTGGAAATATATATTATATTACCATTACAAAGAGAGAGAGACACTCAGTAATAGACTCAAAAAGACTTGGATTCAAATTCCAGTTCTACTGCTTTCTCTCCCCATGCAAGGTAAACCATCTCTGTAAATCCCAATCTCCTCATCTACATGATGGATAACAATGATACCTACAACGAAGGGATCATCCAGGTAAAGCAGCATCCAACAGATAGGACACATTCAGTGGATGCCAGTGTGGAATTGTTAGCAGGGAACATCATCCCCATCGTACTGATGAGGTCATTGGACTTGACGAATTTAAGTGGCCCTTGCTCAAAGTCACACAGATATAAGTAGGAAATCTGAAACTGGAATCCCATCTTCTACGAAAGTATGCAGTATTCTTCCTGCTATGATTCCCTAAATCACTGTGGAAAAGCAAAACTTTTATGATGCCATTATTGCAATTTGATTGAATTCAACATAACCCCAAATGAAGCGGTAGCTCTTGTGCCAGAAACCCAAATAATACTTACACAAATCCGTCATGTCACTGACTGTGTCTGGACTAGACTCAGAAGGATGAAGGACAATCATCTTAGTAAAGATACAGTGAAAACCACAAAGGATTTCAGTCCTCTGGGCTCCTCCCTCCCCTGGAGTGTTGTTTGGAACTAACGCTCATCTAGTGTCACTTCCTGCTTCTGAGTCATCATCATAGATTAGTATCACTAAACCAAGCTGTGTTCCAGGAGCTCAGGAAAGAAAATTCTCTGAGCCTCATTTTGGAATTGGCTCTTTCTCATAATAAATACTTTCCAAACTCATCAAGAGAGGTTATAGAAGAATTAATGTCCCCAAAGAACTTAATTTATTTTACAGATTTATGAAATATATCCTCTTGCCAAGACCTCTTGTGCACTTCTTTTTTCAGTAAAGGTGACACAGAGTTTCTCCCAAAATAAAATTGACTCTTCCAGATGCTTAAATTGAGGGTCATGAGTCATCCTGGCTCCCCAGTATCACTGAGGACATGGTGTAACTTCTCAACATAAAAGCCTTAATAGCATTTAGGCACTCTCCCTTAAAATACTTGCCAAAAGAGCCTGCGGTGATGGTCTTTACCACTCCCATAACAGCTTCAGGTCAATAAAGTTTAGCAAGCACCATCCTTTCTGACCAATAGTTTTTACAACTAAGCTTTGAGTTAGATCCGGGTTTAAACAAACCCTGCACGCTCATTATGGACAAGCACTGAGCTAGGCACTGAGAAAGTTCAAATCAATAAACACCTCTGTGTCCTTCAAACTCACACTCCAGGAGAAAGGAGAGATGTTATTTCTAAGCACCATTGTTTGATTAAATAAAGATGTAAGTCAAGCAATGGAGAACCTACTCTATCTAAGGGGCTTTACTGAGGAGGTGACACTCAGTCTGTGTGGTTGCGGAAGATTGCTGAGAAGCAGAGAGTAGAACATTCATGTTAGATGGAACCACATAGGAAGACCTTGGAGGAGTGAATGAGTATGGGGGTCAGTATGTGGAGGAAGTAGGGACAGTATTCCAATATGGGGACCATGGCTGGACACAGCAACAACAGCTAAGGTTAGTGAGAACAAATTTGTGATAAGCTTTGTGGTCTCTGCTAAAGAGTTTAGATGTTATCCTCATACTTTCCAAAATGTGGTCCTTTTGGTAATAATAACACAGTGACTGATAAGAATCAGTTTGTTGATAACCTATGTTTGTAGCCACAAGCCATCCATCTTCCACAGATGGTTACCCTAAGGACACTCCCCTGGGTCTCTCTCTCATTGGAATAGTGTTCTTCACACCCTGCCCCCAACATACACACATAAATACCCCCACCGTATACCACCTCAAACCCCTCTCCACTCAGGGCTGCAGCTCTTCACCTTCACTGTTCCAACCCAGTGGTCACTACTTTCCTGACAGAGACCTGAGCCCCACCGTCATCCCGTGTAGTCACTGCAGTAAAGCTTCTTTGCTCTGTGACAGAGCCACCAGTACAAGAAAAATGTGTTCCTCATCTCCCAAACTGGAATCTGGGGCACCAATATCCTCCTATTTGCTGGATCAAATATTTATTTCTTAATCTTGGTCTCTATACTACTGACTCTCTTTTTTTTTGCCTTCCCTGAAATTTTCTAACATCTTGACTTCTGGACACTGCTCTCTTCTAGCTGTGCTCCAACATTGCTGGTTGTTCCCTTGAAGCCCTACTTGTCTGCTCTTGTGGTCTTGCTTCCCACCTGTTGTATCTCCTGCTTCTACTGCTCCAAAACACTTCCCTCATCTCCAACATTCTGATCAGAGTAATGGCCCAACCACACATTTGTAACTAAGCCCCTGCCCCCCAGGTCTCTGCCTCCCCCTCTCTTCCTTCCTCCCTCCCTTTCTTTTCCTTTTCTTTTTTTTTCCTTCCCTTACCTTCCCTTTCCTTTCCTTTCCTTTCCTTCCCTTCCCTTCTCTTTCCTTCCCTTCCCTTCCCTTTCTTCTCTTTTCCCTTCCCTTTCTTCTCTTTTCCCTTTCTTTCTCTCTTTCTATTTCCCTTTCTTTCTATTCATCTCTGATGTCTTCTTACAACTAAATCCCATCTGTCTTCAGGTCCTAGCAAATTTACCTCTTTAATATCCCTAATCCATCCTCTCTTCTTCCCCATGTACCCTTCCCTCATGCCTCATGAATTTTCCCTGGCAGAACTCCAATAGCCCCCTGTCCCTCTCCTCACCCTGTGCTGATGTCCTTTCCCACCCAGTATAACAGAGTGACCAAGTGAAGTTTTAAAGTGTGAATATCAACATGTCAGTCCCCTACTTGACATTTCACCTCCAAATGGGGCAAAGAAACCCATATTTTCGGGGTGCCTGGGTGGCTCAGTGGGTTAAAGCCTCTGCCTTCGGCTGGGGTCATGATCCCAGGGTCCTGGGATGAAGCCCCACATTGGGCTCTCTGCTCAGCAGGGAGCCTGCCTCCACCACCGTCTGCCTCTCTGCCTACTTGTGATCTCTGTCTGTCACATAAATAAATAAAATATTTTTTTAAAAAAAAGAGACCCATATTTTCAAGGTCCATTGGTCCAGCCTTTGCTTGCAAGATAATCAATATTCCCTCCTGTTCTTAACAGGTTGAGATCTTTTGAGTCTTCGTGCTGATTCCCCTTTCCATACCCAGAGAAAATTCCCACTTTCACTCCCTTCCTCACCGACTCCATCCTTCCCTTCTAGGGGGGAAAAAAAAAAAAAAACTCAGACATCCTCTGAGAGTCTTATCCTGACCCCCTGCACCTTCAGCTTACTGTCCAATGTAACTCATAATAGCACACTATTCTATCTTCCATGACAGCACTTAGACTAAGAAATGGGCATTTAACTGCCTGATTCATCCATAATGTCCTTACCATCAGGGACCCAGGTTATCTTTGTATTCCCACCAAGTAAGCACTCAGTACCTTTGTGAATGAATAAATAAATGCTTATATCCCCAGAAACTTGATGATCAAGTCCTTCCATGCTAGTTTTTAACTGCATATAGGTTGAGCATACTCTGTGGGCTGGCTGGGAAACCTACCCACCATTTCTAAATTTGTGTCTATGGGAAAATGCATTGACAGTTCCAAAAGACAGACTTACAAACAAGTTAGAACAAAACCTTTAGAAAACTGAAGATTGATTATATTTATCTCTTTGCATTTCTGTTAGCTATGAAATTGGTCTATCATTGCCTGCTCTTGGATAGTGAGGTATCAAAATAGAGAGAGTATAAGGAAACCTCTAACATTAAGTATTCTTTGATTACCTTCTAGGTATTTAACAAATAAAAACTCATAAGCTGTATACGCTGGCATGAATCACAGGCACCCTTCCCAAGTAGCTGCTTTGACATTTCTTTTGTTTTCTGGCCCTGTATTCATGTGATCCTATTTAGGAAAACCTGACATTTGGAAATCCAAACATAGAAACCAGATACGTTCAAGGGCTATGACTCAGGTTACAAAATAATTTTTCACTTTAGAAATTTAATAGTGACTTACTCGGTTCATTAAGGAGTAATAAAAAATTATCTGAAAAGAAATACAGAATTTAAGAACAAAATTAAGCCTGGTTATATTTGTAGTCCTGAGCATTTCTTTTTGAAACAGCGTAATGTACCCCTCCCCACTTGGGATTTATTCTTGTGGCATTACAACTCTCCCTCTACTGAGAAACACAAAAGACCATTTGAGTAGGAAGCAGATGTGTATCTTCTGGAGCTTAACACCCTCGGCTCAAATCTGACGGTGAAAATTTACAGCCCTTAAAATATACTATACTGTGGTGGCTGTGACTGGGAGGCCTCCTCCCCAGCCAAGGGAGTAGAATTGCTAAAATGTTAGTGGCCAAAGGGGGCTGGTGGGAGGGAGGAAGGAGACTTGAGTCTTCACTGGGAGGAAATGAACCCAGAGATTATCAGTGGATGATATAATCAAAAACTCATATACCAGTATCCAAGTTTTATTATACTACTGAGGAAAACAGTTCATTTATATTGAATTTCCTGTACTTTTTTTCTTAATAAGGGAAATCACATATCTATGAGTCATCATGATTATTACAGATTTGATGGGACATTTTACCATGATAATACACACACGTTTTTGAAAAGGAATGATAAGCCACAATAATTGCATGTTTCTTAATTTATTGACAGAATAGTAAAAAGATGAGTTGATATATTTTTCTCATTTTTCATGTTTCTTGAAATAGCTTTGACTGTTTCCAGTAGGCACACATTTCTATTTAATAGTAACATACAGAAATTAATAAATAGGCAAAAGGCACTTTGGGAATAGACCATAATAAAGACAAATGGAATCCATATTTCAAAAGTTGGCAAGAGCTAACAGATATGCTCTCATTTTTTTATTTGTGTAATAAAATGTTCTATATTCAGAGTCATTTCTTTCCTTGTTATTTCTCTTGTCTTGAGTAGGAGCCATAAACGCTTCAACAAACAGAAACTAGACTGAATGTTCAGTTAGTGTTGCTAAAGTCTTTTTATGATGTACTACTTAATGCTGAAATAGCACAATAATGTTCCAATCAGAAAGCTCAATTTGTTTTATAAAAAGACCACTTACACAAATATTCTTTGGAATATTACAACCAGAAATTAGTCCTTATTGAGCATCTAGTACTTAAGAGCCATATTGAAAACAAGAAAGGGGTAGGATGAGCAGGACAAAGACAGAGCTATTTTTCAAAGGGCAGAAGCCTACCTAAGAGACAAAATAAAGAGCTGAGCATTTTCAAAGCTCTATCACAAAGGCAAAATTAAAACCTGACTTCGACTTTGGGGTAGGATGTAAATAGCCCGCCAACAATTGGCCTCACATCCCTTGCAAACAAATCTAGACTTGTTCTCTAACCTCACAACATCATGGAGTGTTGATAACTAAGTCCAACTTCTGAGAAAGAACAGACTTTGCACAGTAGTGAATAGAAGATCTGTACAGCAGACTTGGAAACACAGACATTAACAATGCCTTCTGGTCTATACCCAAAGAAGACTCTATTATCAATAGAGTCTCTTCTTGGATTGGTTTTTCCAGAGGTGGGAAGCGCTACCAAGGTCAAGCACACTTTGCACTTGGGTCAGCCTGAGATGATCTTCCATGCTTTGTCTAGGGAACTGGCCAGTGCTGACCACTGAAGAAACTCACTCTAGTGAGTAGCAAGAGGACAAAAGAACTTACACCTGGAAGCAGAATCATTGTCCTCCTCAATTCTGTGGTCTAACTTATGCTAATCAGGCACAGGGAGAACACATGGACAAAACCTTGAGCAAAGGGGAAACATGATACCAAATGAAATAGAAGTCACTACCCAAGAGAACATTTAGAGACAGCCAGTCAATCCATGTGACACATGGAGAAAGATTACTTTACAAACTCACTGAATATGATGAAATCCAGATTAGGTCAAAGAAACTTTTCCTGGTTAAGTCCCAAGTTTTACATCAGAATGTCTATCCTCAAACTAAAGGGTGTTATCAGCAAACCAGTAGAGAAAAATGATCAGCAGAGCAGATTACTTCATTGGGGTTTTGTGTACACACTCTTGTCAAAGCTAATCAATTGCTTAAGTAAGAGGCACTGGCTTCTTTAAAGTTGCTAATACTCATCATGGAACAATAACTTAGATTTCTCAAAGTTGAATCAATTTCACATAATACAACTTTCTTGAGAAAACGAGGAAATGCCACCATGGATCAGTACCCACAATAATGACTTCTTTCAAAGCCAAGTGATTCTCATCACTTCATACAGAAACTGGTCCAATACCTGGGTCCAAGTTCACCATGGGTTCTTCCAAACCCGGTTCCCCTGGGATGATAACATGTATACCATATGTGCATATTGTGATTCCTCTAGAGTGATCCCAAACTGTTCTCGATGCCTTGGCTAGGGAGGCAATGGACACAAGCATGTCCTATACAAAAATACCTCAGCTCCTGTCTTCTCCTAATGAGCACAATTAACCACAACCATAACATTTGAATTAGTAATGCTCCCTAACAGGATGGATAAAGTGTCTCTGGAGCGAAGTTGTTTGTAGTTCTGGTAAAGCTCATGGCAAACTTAAAAGTTCATCTTGAAGAGAGACAATGCTGGCATTGTGTTACGTTGATTTAAAACAAGTCTGTCCTAAGGATTTTCTTCGTCCTTATCTGCAGTAATAGAATATGAAAGAGAGAGGAGGGAAATATCAAGTGCTGGAAAATATCTTTCTCAGAAACTATAGCAGACGGGTCACAACATTTTTAAACAATGATAGTAACATTTATTATATCAAAGCCATTTTATGTTTTATTTGGAACTCTGGCGCCTTTTTTTTTTTTAGGTTCCCATAACATGACAGTAATTATAGCCATCAAGATGTTCCCTAGAAGATAGCAGCCCAAACTCCAGATGCTGCTGCCCCGTTGTCCCATCACTGGAGCTCAGAGTGTGCACATTACATCATGGTGTAGTTTATTTTAAAAGTGCTTTAAGAATGTAATGATAGTAATTGTAGACAGGGAAAATTAATGGGGAGCATTGCCGGTCTGCAGATTCCATTTATAAAACACTCCCGCTGCTCAAAAAGAGAGTGCTTTCTTGTTAACAGAGGCTTCAAAATACAATTTGGAGGATGTATTAAATAAACTCTGTGCTAAAGTCATTTTCAGCTGGGCCCTGTGTGTACATCTTTCCCTCTCATTTCACCACTGGCCCACCACACGACTTTCCCTGAGAGGATACAAGATTCTGTAGAAAAGCAGAGGGTGTGGACTTCCAGGCAGAAACTGCCGTGGCTGTGGGGCAAGGACAGGTTAAGTGGTAGAGCTGGTCTCGGGCCAATGAACACACACACGGAGTGTGTAAAACAAAGAGAGAGCTGGTGAGGTGCACGTGTGTCTACACCCATACACCCCACTGCAGTCCTTTCACAGACTGTGCCTGAGGTTTAGGGATTTGGAAGACTCCATATTTCACTAATGGTACATGATGGATATCCCCGACCAACATCATGCCCTTCTTTCTAGCTTTATGGCACAGGAGAGAAGTCCCTACTCAATAATCCTTCTGTGTTCCTTAAATCTATCCTCTCCTTTCCCTTTTTCTAATGTTAGCAAAAGACAAAGTCACCTCTTCAAGACTGCTTTCCAGCTCTGGTTCATGATGGAATGGGACAAGTGTTGTCTTGTGAAGTTGTCAAGGAAATTCCAGTTGTTTCTGAAGTCTCAAGAGAGAGACAAAGAATAGACCAAACTTGTAAGCCTTTCCTTCCTTTAAATTTTAACCAAAAAGAAAAGAAAAAGAAGTCTTCTCCACACATCCATAAATTAGTTTTAAGGATGCTTTATGCCAGGCTGTCGAGCCAATATTGTACTCGGAGGATTACTACTTGGCTTATTATGTCACAGCATCACAGTTTGTCCCTCAACCATGGCGGACAGATGAGTAACTCGAAGTGATTCTTGCTGGGGAAGGGGGACTGAGGTGATGCCTATCTTCCTCAAAGGCATATACCTTTGTTCACTCACCTGCCATAATCGTTGGTAACAACAATAATTTTGAAAAAGGAGAAATCAAGGAGTATATGTGATGGTTGTGGGTGGGGAAAGGCAGTCACGAGAGAAAACTGACAGTATTCTCAGGAAAAAGAAGGGACACACGACTTACTGCTGGGCCACTGGCTATACCTTCCCAACTTACTGTGTATTCTGATACCACCTACGCTTTCTAGCCATCTAAGTTTCGTTCAAACACATGCATATCTGAGACTTCATTTATTGACAATCCTAAGAGGTATGTAGTACCAGCATCAGTGTCCCCACTTTGCAGATGAAACTACTGAGCCACAGAGAGGCTGATCAAGAGACTGGAGCTAGAAAGCTAACGTGGCTAGTGCAGTGGCTCCCAGCCTTCACACACTCAGATGTGCTCCAGGCACTGCTCTAATCCATGAGTTATATTATACGGTGTATCTACTCCATCCGATAGATACACTCCTCATTACCCTGGGCAGGCAGAGCCTGCTGGTATCATTTTCTCCATTTTAGAGGTGAGGAAGAGAAGGCACAAAGATTAAGTACCTCGTCCCAGGTCACACAGCTAACAAATGACAGAGCCAGATTCAAACCCTAGCGGACTCAGTGCCACAGTGCCTGCCCTCAACAACCCTTCTCCTCCAACTCCCGGTGGCAAGGCCAGGAGCTTTCTAGGGACAGAACTCTTTCCACCACAGCTCAAAGTGCCAAGAATGTATCCCCACGCAAGCAAAATGGGGCTTCAACAACTCTCTCCTCAAAAACACCACAGTACCCCCAAGCTTTTCTCCCTCAACTTTTCTCCCGATGCAAAACACCCACAGGCACCCAGCCTGTCATCCTCCCACCAACTCCGAATCGCTACTCTTGTCTGCGTCATGACTGCCTTACCCATGGGAAATTTGTGTTCTCTCTCTGACCTCAATGAAGCAGCCAGACAAGGCTGAGTCAGTGCACTAATCTGTATTAACTGGTGTTGGTCGAGGAGGATATGAAAACAGTGGTTCATTTGCCTATTAGTATTCACAGCTGCGTGTACAGTAATAAGTCAATCTCTTGTGTGCCCCACACGGCATGCATCCAGGTCTCAGAAATTTACAGGAGCTGCCTCATTACATCTTTACAGCAACTCTGAGTAGTAGGACTTCTTATGTTGACTTAACACATGCAAAAGCTGGAATCCATGTTGCTTGGGTAAATTACCCAACATATCAAAGCTAACATGGAGTTGAGATTGGGTCAAACATTGGGTAAACTAATGAGCCAATAAACAGATGAATAAATCCAAAAGAAACGTGAATTGGGGAAAATCAGCGGGGGAGAGGAACCATGAGAGACTGTGGACTTTGAAAAGCAAACTGACAGGTTTAAAGGGGAGGATGTGGGAGGACTGAGTGAGCCTGGTGGTGGGTCTTAAGGAGGGCATGTCCTGCATGGAGCCCTGGGTGTGGTGCATAAACAATGAATCTTGGAACACTGAATAAATAATAAATATATAAACATATAAATATATAAATAAATCCAATGCCTCACTACACCTTCCATTCACCCATCTGACAAATAATTTTTGAGCATGTCTTATTTGCCAGGCACTGTTTGGCACTAGGAATACAATGGGTCTCTAAACCACATTTTGGTAGATGAGGCAGAAAATAAATAAACAAGCCTTCAGAGCAACAAGGAAAAGATATCAGGTGTTGATCATTACCATGTGGGTAAGTAAAACGAAGTGTCAAAGACCGGTGGCTATTTCACATTAGGGAGGCGTCGGGGAGGGAACAGACAGCAAAGCTGGATAAATGCTGCTGGAAGGGGGCAGCTGCGTGACGTTCACAAGGAAAACACTTGAAGCCATGGGAAGGGCTGCACAAAGTCCCTAAAAAGGAAATGAGCTTTAACCAAAGGAAAGTTGATGAGCAAGGGACCTGGAGAGGGTGCAAGTCCCATAGGGTGTGGTAAGCCAGAGTCAGAAGCCTGAAGTTTGTTCTAAGAGCAGTAGGGAGCCCTTGGAAACTTTTAGTCAGAGTTTCATGACCTGATTTCTTTTTTAAAGCCTTCTCTCTGCCATACCACCTGTTCTTCAGGGGCCCATGTCTTTCTTCTTCCACTTAACTTCTCCCAACACAAAACGTCCTGGATTCTATATTTCATTTTCAGGGTATTTCCTCACTCTGATGGCATTAAAAATTGGAAAGTAGTTGGTAAACACTTCCTATGTAGGAGTAGTTGATAGTTACTTAATGTAAAGTGTCTCCCCTCCTGGAGGTACCAATGTTATACTCAGGGGTAAATGTCCAACACAGTGACATGCCCCATGTCAAACTACACAGGAATCCTCCTATTGTCCATGCCCCTAAGCCAGGCTTGACCACACCCAGCCCTGGTGCTGATTGCCTGATTATTCCATAGGCCCTTCTCCAGTAAGGATCAGCATAATAACTAGGGATTGATTAAAATGAGATTCTTGAAGAGCCCCATGTGATTGAAGAAACCCCAGACCAAGGGAATTTCTTTTGAATAAGATTGCTCCTTTATGTTTCATAAAGAGAAAGCAAGTAGGGGATAATAGGAAGAGGACTGATCTCTTAGGAGAAAGACCTTGAAGCCAAAAACCTGAACTTAACTGTGTAACCTTGGAGAAATCATTTACAAGCCCTGATTTCCTCATCATTAAAACAGGATCATACTAGTTCATAGCTTAGTTTGCAGAGGTCATGGAATGACTGCAGAGGCCCAACATGGGTTCCATCTGTGAGTAGTTGGAGTTGGAGGTTGATGCAACGATGCTTCTTGTTGCTGTTGTAGTAGCTGCTGCCTCTGTACTCATGGCTATTGAATGAGCAGGTCATAAATGGGTCTCCATTCTTTCTTTTGGAAAGTGAAAGAATCAGGTGGCCTCAAAAACAATTCCAGCTCTAAATGACCTAAAACCCACTGAAACAAGAAAACTCTTAAATCAGGAGGAGAGCCTAATCTAGTGTGAGAAAGAACACACTGCAAATTTAAAAAGGCAGAAGATTTTTCTCCAGGGTTTCTGGGTGTTCTTTTAAGCACTTCTGCAGCCCCAAAGGCCAAGTGTTCCTGCAGATGAATCTCCTATGTCCCTAAGTCCCTACCAAGAGCAGTGATTCAAGACACAGTGTTTCCATTCTCCAGTGTCTCCTGCTTCAGAGTCAGAGTGTAGAGAAGTCAAAATGCAATATCTCTAAAGCTGGGCTTTGTAAATGGCCATTTATTAATTAGCCATTGTTTAGAGCAAAATAAATTTCTTTTTTCTCCAAGAAGTCAAAGAAAGTTCCTAATCCTTGAGTTCTCTCCTCAACACATAATCAGGTTCTGTAGGTTCTGAGGACACTTCTTGATCCTTGGTCCAGCAAGCCCTTGAAACCAAGGTTCAAGAGGCAGAACGGGAGAGCTTTCCCTTGGCCTAGTCCCGAACAGTGACTCACTTCTCCACTTCTCCATCAGCAAAGACTCCTTTGATTCTGTTACAACCACCTCATCCCTGAGACTGCTCAGAGAAACCCAAGTACGTAGCTAAAAGGTGCCTTGAGTCGGCACCTCCTAGCCAGTCCCAAAGGAACTAATTTTAATATCATATACAGATTTATTACCTTACGAAATGAGCATTTCCTGCTTCAAATGGAAGTCTAGGTGTGCCCGTGAGACTCATCTACAGAGTACCGAGAACCAATATACAGAAACTCATCCTGCAAGATCCCCCAGGGAAATTCCCCTTATTCTCAGGGAAGCATGTATAGTGCTCAAGGAAATGAAAAGTCTGTAAGAACATTCTTGGGAATTTCATCATGGAGAAATTTACTAGTAATTTCAAGAAACTCTTTCCATTAGAAATAAATGGAACCACAGCCATTTCCCAGTTGCATGTTTGACCATCTCGGCCAACCCTTAATGAGGCTCCAAGCCTCAAAGCCTGTCACCAAAGCAGAAACTTCCAAGGGTACAAATCAAGGTATCCTCAGATATTCATAAGGTCAAGAGAAAGCAGGTATATTTATTTCATAGAAATGTCATCCACAACACGTCTGCCAACAAGTTGGGTTAGAGTTGTGGTTTTTTTTGTTTTTTTTTGTTTTTTTTACTTTATTTAAGCTTTATTTAAACATATAATGTAACCCCACCACCCTCTCCCAACCCCTCTTCCCCCCACCCCCCTCAGTTTGTTTTATGACATTAAGAGTCTCTTTTGGTTTTTCTCCCTCCCGATCCCATCTTCTTTCCTTTTTACTTTTCCTACCACCTTAACTCCCACCCCTGTTGCATCTCCACTTCCTCATATCAGGGAGATCAGAGTTTTTTAAAAAGCCATTCCAGGGGTTTCTGGGCGACTCAGTCAGTTAAGCATCTGCCTTGGGCTCAGCTCATGATCCCAGGGTCATGATACCCATTGGGTTCAGAGGAGAATCTGCTTCTCCTGCTCCCTCTGCTCTTCTCCTCCATTTGTGTGCTCTCCCTCTCTAATAAATAAATAAAATCTTTTTTAAATAAATAAATAACCAATTCCACACACCAGTATGACAGCCATCTGGCTGCTTGATCTTCAACTTGTTTAAGCTCTCCCTTAATAGTAGTAATAATAATAATATACTCACCATAGTGTTGTTGTGTGATGAAAGGAGATAACATGTGGCCATAATTCATAAAATACTATGCTAATGTTGTTTTCCATAATCTATTCAACTAATATTTATTAAGGACCTACCTAGCACCAACTACTAACATGGGTGCTTAGAATAGGCTAATAAACAAACTACTAAAAAGAAAAAACAAAGCTGCCCTTTAGAACTTATATTCTTGAATGGAGTTGGGTTATACTTACAATTATTTAAATTAAACACAGCAGACAAGTAATTCGTAGGTTACAAGATGATAAGTACGATAGAGGAAACACACATACACATAGTGAAATAAGAAGGTTTGAGAGTGCTGTGAGGTGGGTTTACAGGATGAAATACTATGGTCAAGGAAAACCTCATCAAAAGATGACATGTGAGTAAAGACTGAGAAAACAGAAGAAGTTAGTCAGGTGGATAGCTCAATCCAGAGGCTTCCCAGGCACATAGGCCCAAAGCTGGGAACATGACTGACACCTTGACATCCAATGAGGGGGCTGGTGAGGCTGCAGTGAGGTGAGAATGGCCTGGAGGACAATGGGAGAGAAAACCATGGCGATAACTAGAGAGGTAGAGTACACATCATAAGGGCCCTTTAGCACTGTGAGGACTTTGGCTTTCATTCTGATTAAGGTAGAGACCACTTTAGAGACTTTTGCACAGAGCATCAACATAAGATAACATTGTATTTTATGGTAATGACTTGCCCACCCTGTTGAGAAAAGACTATGAAGGAGACAGGGAGGGAGCCATGACCCGTTAGGAATATATTGGAACAGTCACGTAAGAGGTGTCAGTGCTTGGACCAAAGAGAAGTAGCGGAGATGGTGAAAAGTGATTGGATCTTGAATAGTATTTGGAAGATAGGGCCTTCAGGATTTCCTGATGGATATGGGATAAGGGAAGTGAGAAAGAGAAGTATAGATTTGTTGCCAACATTTTTGGCCTGAGTAACTAAAAAAAATGAAGATGCCATCAACTGAGATGGAAAAGATTTGATGAGGGCTTGAGAGGAAAATTGGGAGTTGCATTTTGGACATGTACATTTAAAATATACTATTGATATCAAAGTAGAGTTGTAGAGTAGGAGCTTACATACAGAGCCTGGATCCAGGAAGAGGACTGAGATGGACATATAAAGAAGGTAGTTGCAATTACAGGTGGTAGGGGCGCCTGGGTGGCTCAGTGGATTAAAGCCTCTGCCTTCGGCTCAAGTCATGATCCCGGGGTCCTGGGATCAAGCCCCACATCGGGCTCTCTGCTCAAGCGAGGGGCCTGCTTCCTCCTCTCTCTCTGCCTGCCTCTCTGCCTACTTGTGATCTCTGTCTGTCAAATAAACAAAAATAAAAAAAAAATTACAGGTGGTATTTAAAGCCATGAGATTGGATGAGCTCACCAAGGAGTGGTTGTAGATAGAGAAGGAATCCAAGAACTGAGCCTTGGACATACTGATGTTCAGAGGTAAAGAGAACAGTAGAAATATTCAAAGGAGGTTGAAAAGGGGTAGTCAATGAGTTTGGAACAAAATGAAGAGAGAGTTTTAGCCAGAAAAAAGATCTTCCAGTATCAAATGGGTCATTGGAAATCATATATCCATATATCCATATCATATAATCCATAGCAAAATGGAAATCATTAGTGACCTTGACCAAAGCACACTTGGTGGAATGAAGGGAGAACGTCATGGAATGGACTTAAGAGAGCATGGGGGATTGAGTCAATGGCATCATAACAGCAGTGTGCGGGGCAGATGGTAGCTATACTCTTGCTGCGCATAGCATAATAGCAACTGTGTGGCTCAGTTGATTAAGCTCTGCCTTCAGCTCAGGTCATGATCCTGGGGCCCTGGGCTCAAGCCCCACATCTCCCTCTCCCTCTGCTTCTCCCCCTACTTGCTCTCTCTCTCTCTCTCTCTCTCTCTCTCTCAAACAAATAAGTAAAATCTCTTTTTAAAAAGGGGGCACCCCGGGTCACCTGGGTGGCTCAGTGGGTTAAAGCCTCTGCCTTCGGCTCAGGTCATGATCCCAGGGTCCTGGGATTGAGCCCCGCATCAGGCTCTCTGCTCAGCGGGGAACCTGCTTCCCTTCCTCCTCTCTCTGCCTGGTTCTCTGCCTACTTGTGATCTCTGTCTGTCAAATAAATAAACAAAATCCTTAAAAAAATAAAAATAAATAAAAAGGGGGGCACCTGGGTGGCTCAGTGGGTTAAAGCCTCTGCCTTTGGCTCAGGTCATGATCCCAGGGTCCTGGGATTGAGTCCCACATCTGGCTCTCTGCTCAGCAGGGAGCCTGCTTCCTCCTCTCTCTCTGCCTGTCTCTCTGCCTACTTGTGATCTCTGTCTGTCAAATAACTAAATAAATAAAATCTTAAAAAAACAAAAAGGAGGGGGGCATTGAGTGTGAGAGAAAAGAATAGGAGGCAGCAAGGAGATAGAGGTCTTTCTAGGAGGCTCTGCTAAAGATAGTGAAGCAATCGGATGCTCTTTGGAGGAGGGAGTGGAGTAGAGGTTTAAAGATAGATTTTTTAAATAGGAGTAGTAACAACTTCTCAAACTCAACACACACAAAACACATAATCATGTCAAAAAACGGGCAGAAGACATGAACAGACACTTCTCCAATGAAGACATACAAATGGCTATCAGACACATGAAAAAATGTTCAACATCACTAGCCATCAGGGAGATTCAAATTAAAACCACACTGAAATACCACCTTACACCAGTTAGAATGGCCAAAATTAGCAAGACAGGAAACAACGCGTGTTGGAGAGGATGTGGAGAAAGGGGAATCCTGTGGAGATTCCTTAAGAAATTAAAAATGGAGCTTCCCTATGACCCTGCAATAGCACTACTGGATATTTACCCCAAAGATACAGATGTAGTGAAAAGAAGGGCCATCTGTACCCCAATGTTCATAGAAGAAATGGCCACAGTCACCAAACTGTGGAAAGAACCAAGATGCCCTTCAATGGATGAATGGATAAGGAAGATGTGGTCCATATACACTATGGAATATTATGCCTCCATCAGAAAGGATGAACACCCAACTTTTGTATCAACATGCTGAGTGAAATAAGTCAAGCAGAGAGAATCAATTATCATATGGTTTCACTTATTTGTGGAGCATAACAAATAACACGGAGGACATGGGGAGATGGAGAGGAGAAGGGAGTTGAGGGAAATTGGAAGGGGAGTTGAACCATGAGAGAGTACAGATTCTGAAAAACATTCTGAGGGTTTTGAAGGGGCGGGGGGTGGGAGGTTGGGGGAGCCAGGTGGTGGGTTTTATGGAGGGCACGTATTGCATGGAGCACTGGGTGTGGTACATAAACAATGAATTCTGTTATACTGAAAAGAAATTAAATAAATAAATAAATAAAAAGGAGTAGTAACAACATCTTAATAAGCTGATGAAAATGACCCAGAAGAGAGACAAAATGATGCAGTAAAGAGAGAGAATTTGGGGAGCAGCACCTAGATTTCGCCTGGTGGCACAAAAATGTGTAAGTGGACATGCTGGCTCTGGAGAGGAGCACAAATCACTCACCTATGGTGAGAGGCAGGAAGACAGAAAATTTGGGTGAGGTGGACTTTCTGATGGGAACCTATGAGGGCTACCTTCAAATTATTTCCCTTACTCACCTGTTATTGCCCCTGGAGAGCCTCTTGTTAATACTTACTTGTTTGAATTAAAACCTTACAGCTATATTTTGTTAGAGAATTCTTTCTAGGATTTCTAGGTCTGTTTTCAGAGGGAAGAAAGGTGAAGAGTTAGGATAGGTATGAAGAACATGAAGAATTCTGGAAAGCCATCCCACACACAACCATCCTAGATATTCAGAGTCAGGTCTTCCAAAAGGAGGTTTAAGAGAAACAGTTTGAATCAAGGCACAGTTCTCCCAGGCTCTGCAATAAGAGATTCCCAAATATTTACAAGAAATACTTCTCCTACGATGGCCACCATTTCCCCCAAGCTACCTGTGGGGTTTTTTTCTGTCAGTTTTCCTGACCACAATACCAGCCAGAAGTGTTAACAATATCATTAGCTGACTTAGGAAACCCTGGATACATTTTTGAATGCAAAGAAAGGACATGATATTCCTTCTCAACAACCTGGCTTCCTATGGTAAAATGGAGGCAAGATTATTTTTCACTTTCTTCTAGAACATAAAACTGTCATGGACACCAGCAAAAAGGACACCACAAAGGTCTGAGTCCTCAAGGTGTATGTGTGGAGAGGGGAGAAGGTGGCAGGTATAGCCAGACGCCGATCTCTATGTGGTGGCAAAGTGTGTGTTACATCCTAGGAATGGTGTGTAAGGAGTTTGCTGAGGGATTTATACCTGTGCTAATGCCAAATGTCCTACCAGCGGGTCTGCACTGTAATATTAAGAACCAATCTAATTAAGGAAAAATGCACTGCACTTAGGGAACAACCACCACCCATAACTCATCAGCTCTAAGAGTTGGAAGTAACACGGCAACAACTCAAAGAAAAGGGGAAGAGTAGAGAACAGGGGAGCAGAGGGGATAGCAATGTTTAATGACCCCCAGAGCTTATTCTTCCAGCTCTCTGCCTGTTCTGCATGCCATCCCCCACATCTGTGCCTGTCAGCTTGCCTCAGCATTGACTGCCAGTCCCTTTCCAGCACACCAGCTTTTTCCTGGTCCTGAGAAGTCTCCCTAACCATCAGAACCTTTTGATCCAACAAGACTTCTTCTAGATCGTTTTTATTCTGGTAAAAAATAAATAACATTAATCTTAACCATCTTAACCATTTGTAAGTATGCAGTTCAGTAGTGTTAAGTAAATTCACATTGTTGTGCAACTGATCTCTAGAACTTGTTCATCTTGCAAAACAGAAACTCTCTACCCATTGAACATTAATTTCCTTGCCCTTCTCCCTCAACCTTTGGCAATCGCTTTTCTACTTTCTGTTTCTGTAATTCTTCATATAAATGGAATCATACATTGTGCCTGGCTTCTGTCAATTAGCATAATGTCCTTGAGATTTATCCATGATGTAGCATGTGACAGGATTTCCTTCTTTGTTCAAGGCTACATAATAGCCTACTGTGTGCATATGCCATGTTGTCTTTAATCATTCATCCATCAATGAACATTTGGGCTGCTTGCATTCTTGGCTATTGTGAATAATGTTGCAGTGAACATGAGCATGCAAATATCTCCTCAAGACACACTTTGGATTCTTTTGGGCATACATTCAGAAGTGGGATTGCTGGCTTATGTGACAGTTCTATTTTTATCTTTTAAGGCATTTTATACAGTTTTCTATAGAGGGTGCCTCACTTCATACACCCACCAACAGTGCCCAGGGGCTCCAATTTCTCTGCATCTGTGCCAACTTATTATTTTCTGTTATTTTCATAGTGTTTATCCTACTGGGTGTGAGGGAATATCTCCAGGTAAATTTGATTTGCAGTGATGTGGAATATCTTTTCTTATGCCTGTTGTTTATCTGTTTATCTTCTTTAGAGAATTGTCATTTCCTGACTTGTTAATTTTGGCCATTCTTACTGGTGTAAGGTGGTATCTCATTGTGGTTTTGATTTGTATTTCCCTGATGGCTAGTGACGTTCAACATTTTCCCATGTATCTGTTAGCCATTTGCACGTCTTTGGAGATATGTCTGTTCATGTCTTCTGCCCATTTCTTGATTGGGTTATTTGGTTTTTGGATGTTGAGTTTAAGAAATTCTTTCTAGATCTTGGATACCAGCCCTTTATATGACATGTCATTTCCAAACATCTTCTCCCCTTCCATGGGTTGCCTCTTTGTTTTGTTGACTGTTTTCTTTGAGGTGCAGAAGCGTTTTATCTTTATTCACATCTTTTGCCCATTGTTCAAGTTATTGGGGAGTTTTGTTGTCACCTGTTATTGTGTCATAGGAGGTATTTATATATTCTGGATATGAACCCTTCATCAGATACATGATTTGCAAATCTTTTCTCCCAATCCATAGTTGCCTTTCTGCCCTGTTGATTGTTTTCAAAGTGTTTTAGTTGTTTTGTGTCTATTTTTGCTTTTGGCTCAACAAGAGGTAGAATTTATGGGTATAACACTGGTCTGTCAGAAGCTGTGTCTGCAATGCCTTCTCTTCTTCCCCACAGAAGGATTGGTGGAAGTTGTTGGGTTGTCACCAGCAGCTAGTTCTCCAAATATGATCTTCAAAGTGTTCTTTATCCTCTTCAGTGCTTACAAGACAACAGTGCCTAATCTCGTGTTTCTGGCATGACTAACAGATTTTTAATCAAACCAGATGGGCTCTGTGTAGTAGCTCATGAACAGATGGTTCCATCATCTTGTTTGCATCTTGTTTGCACTGGAGCAAGGTTTTCCTGGGTGATCCACTGATGGAGATGGTCCAGATTATCAGGCAAAGTCATCCTTCATCAGCTGGTACTTGGCCCTCTCTTCCACTGTCGCTGGCCCCCTCTCTCCCAGACTGACATTCTTTAATGCTGTGCTTGCATACGTGGCTCCATCTGTCTGGAACATTCCACCACTGCCTTTCCCATACACAACACTTTTTGCCTCCATTCACCTGTAATGCCTAGCTATCAGACTCAACTTGGGGCTCTCTTCTCCTTTCTGTACACAAATCCACTCTCACCTCTGCACTCTGCCTGAGATGGCCACTCTTTTTTGATTCCCCTAGCATCCTGTACCTTCTCCTAATGGAGTGCCTTCCACACTGTCTTTGATTATGCACTTACTCCGTGTTCTCTCCCACCACGTGGGAAACACTGTGAAGACTAGCTCCCTGAACCTCACACCCTCAACAGTCAGGTCAGTTCTTGAAACAGAGTTGGCCCCTATTCACTTTTGTATGAATAGAATGAGAAATACCAAGACCTCTAGTTTGTTCTAAAGTTTTAAAGTATCATTTAACTAACAGAATTAAGAGAAAAAAAAAAAAAAACAGGGCACCTGGGTAGTTTATTCGGTTGACATTCCAACTCTTGATTTGGCCTCATGTCGTGATCTCAGGGTGGTGAGATTGACCCCCATGTCAGGCTCTGCACTCATTGTAGAGTCTGCTTAGGACTCTCTCTCTCTCTCTCTGTTCCTCCCCCCAAAAAATAATTAAAAAATAAATAATATATGTATACCATACATATAATCATGTTTATTTATATTACTGATATTGTAATATATAAATAAATACCTTTTAAGAAAGAAACATTTTCCATTATAACTAACACTGCAGCATGAAGAAGAAAAAATGGTATAGCTACCACATAACCACAGGTGTGGGCAGGTTATACAGGAGAGTATGTCTTTCTTCTTGCTCAGGGACAGCCTCATTGATGATCCACAGTCCCTCAGGTGCAATTTCAGAATGCAAAAATCCATCAACACTAAGGATTAAGGCTGTGGATGTGAATTACATCTTATGCACAAGCCCAAAGGAGTTTTGGATTCTCTAGTAATGGGACCAAATAGGAAATAAGACTTATTAAGCAATGATTTAAAAAAAAAAAAAGCAGGGGGAGGGGTTGGTCTTCATTTCATTGTCCTGTACATTTTTCTTCACTAATTCACAGATTTTGGAGCCTGTTTTTATTTAACCCGCACTGTTTTTATTTAGTCTTTGTGTATTCTATGGCTACATCACATGAACAGCTCTACTGGCACACACAGTTCTCTAGACAACAGGGAGTACAATAGTACTTGCCTCAATTTCCCACATCTGGCCCTTGTCATTTCCTTGTGGTCCTAACATCTTTACCCAGCCAGGGCAAAACTTATATAAAAGACTAATTTACTGAATATAAATGTTAATTGTTCTCCCTGTATTTTTGCCAGGTGAACACACCCTTTGGGCTTCCTGGCCTCCATGAGCTTAGCAGAATTAACCACAGAAGTAAAAACAGGAGCATCCAGAGGCTGAGGCAGCACTAGGTGTCCCAGAGCAGGTCAGGGGATGCTAAGCCCTTTGAGTCCTAGAGCTATCCTGCGGAGTCTTGGGAAGGGAAGAGGTCTGCAGGACCAGAGAGATGTGTGGACCCTTTTATTCTCTGGGATGATGTTTGAGGAAGTGGCATATGGTCTCGCCAGGGCACAGTTGAGCAGGACTTCAAGGGGAGGGACCCCTGGCCCTCAGGACCCCAGGCTCAGCAGTAATGCCTGTGCCCCACATGCAGCATGTAGACAAAGAGCAACCAGATACCAAGGACTTGGTGGCTTGGTCAGAAGAGTATCCATGTGAGTATGGGAGTCTAAGGTGAGAGGCCTTTTACCCATTCTCTTGACATCACATAACCTTCCATATTCTGGGACACCCCTGAAAAAAAAAAAGTGAGAAAATTTCAATTCCAAGATGGACTTTCTGTCAGTCAGGCAAATTGGGATCCTTAATGTAAAGAAATAAAAAAGTAAATATCCTTTCCCTTTGGAGCTGGTAGACCGAGATTTGTGCCCATTTTATATAATTACATGGGAGAGTTTTTATTTTTTTTCTATAGACTTAGTTCCACTACTTGCCTTTTTCTGTCCCTATTCCAAATCGTAAGGAGGGAATTCTAAGTAGGTTCCTGCTGCCTAGCTCTTGATTCGATCCCTAAAAATGCCCCCAAATGAAATTACTTTTTTTAAGTACCAACAGAGCATAAAACATGCAAGTACAATATAACCTATGAGTGCGAAGTAGAATTTACACTTAAACAATGTATATTTATGATGTTCCTCTCCTTCCTCCATTGGGGAACAGGATCACTTCTGTATACTTAATCAGAACACATTTTAAATCACACCATGCAACGAGCCTTGTGGCAATCTATGATGGCCAAAGTATATAAAATATGATGAAGTTAAGAAGTTGCAGCTGAACCAACAATATATCCTCTTGGAAGGGAGACATTAAATAAATCTTCACTGTTTTTTGATAGCCTATTAAAGTTCCTTAAGAGCTCCAGTACATTTGAACATGTTTTTTTAGCCACATTGCTTTAAACAAGCTTTGGTAATCATAAATATAACCCTAAAAAAAAGCAAAAACAAAGAATTTGCAATTAAATGTGTCTCTTGTTGGGACTAGCCAATGAACAGGACCTTCCTCTAAAGGAAGTAAAGGATTACATAAAAAGCCACGCTATATAGGAATTGGGAGGTTTTTTTCTTTCTTTATCCATTTGTGGGAATTTCAGGCCTAGTTTTATTCTTGCTTGGTGAGTGTGGGAGGGCAACACCTTCTGATAGAGACAGGATCATTTTCTTCACCAGATACCATCTCTAACAGAAATACTGAAGGAGAAATTTCATCTCGCCTTGGAGGCACACTTAGTTTTATTTGTTAAGCAAATGTTTTAATTAAAATAAATCAAAGTTTTATGTATACAATAGCTTTTTACCCTAAACATATGAAAATGAGGAATTAAAGAAGATAGAATCTCAGTAACTACTGGGGGAAGGAAAGGCCAGCAAACAAATACAAATGAATAAAAATTCATTCAAGGTATATTTTCTCTTATAAAATGTCACAGAAACAGTCCATCCACTAAGCAAATAACCAAAGTAAAGTAAAATCACTAAAAAGGACTGTCTAGTCAGCCATTTTGTGTCTCAGTCAAGCACCACACAATATTTTTAATTAAGTGGTTAAGCACTGGGTAAAATAAGGGATCCAAAGCTTCATTTGGCACCAAAATTTTTCATCACCAACTTTCCTTGCTTTTGTTTATTTATGGTCACAGACAGGCATTTATTACAACTGGGCACCACATAAGTCAACACACTGTGACAGCAGAAACTTCCGAATACAAATGTGGGTCCTAATGGAACTGGGGCAGAAGGTAAGGGTAACCTAAGAAGAGGATCCTACTATTGCAGCCAGATAATATCAGCTAAGGAAAATAGAGCTTGGGATAAACATCAATATAGCCCAGAAGTACAAACAAATTACATAAGAGTGACTTCACATTAGTATAGCTTTCCTGATGGGACTGAGTGGGAAGACCAGAGATGGGTTGAAGAGATAGCAAGGGATTTGTACTCACAATAAAGTTCAAGGCCTCTCCCAGGGCAGGTCAAGGGTGTAGGAGCAGAGGTGTTACCTCAAGCTAGCTGAGATGCTAAACTTGGGGTGGTTAGGGGGTGGGGGGCTCCAATCAGAACCCTAGCAACTGAGAAGACCAACTCGTACACTTCTAAAAGGGTCTAAAAAATCATGGGAAGAATACAGGGCTACTGGTAGGCTGAAGGCATGGAGGTGGGGAAAGAGAATGAAAAAAGAAAAGGAATAAAAAGAGAATAAAAGAATTTTTAGGAATTTCCACTGTCATAGAAAGAACAGTAGTCTGGCTGCTGAACTCTCAGGTTCTGGTCCCAGGACCCACTGGCTGTCTCGAGGCCCCTCAGTGAGTCACTGAATACTTGGCCTGAGCTTCCTGGTCTCTGCAACAGAAGCATGAACCCAGTGCACAAATTTCCGACATGGATTTCACAAAACTCTAGACCCACAGAAAACACTGTGTGAATCCTTTTTAATAACCATCATAAAGCCAAATATATTTGGAGAATTCCATATGTTCAAAAATGCACAATCCATGTTAGTACATTAAGACTGAGACATCTCACACTAAAAAAAAATTGGGTAAGACAGTTTCACCAAGAGTTTCCCAAACCCTACTGGATCCCAACATGTTTTTTCTTCTATGAAACATTTTTAACATAAATTGCACCCTTTGCAAAACACACAGGACTAGATGATATTTCCAAATTTAAGTTTCTATGAGGCTCTGAGCAGAGAAGCGTAGAAAAGGCTTGAAGCCCAAACTTGAAACCCCTGTATTAACCTCAGGACTGCAAAGTGAGTATAGACTGATCCTAATCTAAAATTCCCATTGGGAAATATAGCATGAGTAGTTGATCAGGCAACTGAATAGAAACTGATGAACATAGCAGCAATGTCCACAATAACCAAACTGTGGAAGGAGCCAAGATGCCCTTCGACAGACGAATAGATAAAGAACGTGTGGTCCATATATACAATGGAATATTACGCAGCTATCAAAAAGGATGAATACCCAACTTTTGCATCAACATGGATGGAACTGGAGGAGATTATGCTGAGTGAAATAAATCAAACAGAGAAAGTCAATTATCATATGGTTTCACTCACTTGTGGAGCATAAGGAATAACATGGAGGACATTAGGAGAAGGAAAGGAAAAATGAAGAGGGGGGGCGGAATCAGAAAGGGAGACAAATCATGACAGACTGTGGACTCCAAGAAACAAATTGAGGATTTTAGAAGGGAGAGGATGGGTGAAACTGGTGGTGGGGATTAAGGAGGGCATGTGTTACATAGAGCACTGAGTGTTACACATAAACAATGAATCCTGGAATAGTACATCAAAAACTAATGATGTATTGTATGGTGACTAACATAACACAATAAAATTTAAAAAAAAAAAAGAAACCAATGAACAGAAAAACAGTTCTTGCAGATCTGTGCAAGTTCTGGTGGGCCACCTAATCCATTACATATATTAAGAAGCCTCTTACATGCCCATCCTGCGCTGACTCCTGACATGTAAGACCTTCTTTTGTACCCCAAATAAACATATTAATTTATAATCCCTAAATTACTATTTTAAGCTCCAGCATATCAAGAGATTCCCCAATGTATCCCCAGAGCCTATCCAAAATCCGGACATAAAGTAGATTTATTCATTTGTGAATGAGTGCTCCAATGGGCAAACTCTTACAGAGATGTGCTGGGGATAATATCATCTGCCAAGGAATTTAAAGCCTGTTTCAAGGAATCTCAACATAACTTTATTTATTGCCAAAGCCAATAACAATTGATGCGGAATGATCGTGAAGATATGCCAAATTTCAGCCAGAATATAATGCAGTTATTGATTATCTCCATGTAAATTACTATGTCCATCACACACTGGTTCATCTAGAACTTTAGATAGAAGACAATATATTAATAATGAGCAGGATGGGCTTTTATTCTAACAATAGAATGAAGGATTCAGAACAGACTGACATGTTGTTAACATAACTCTGGCTACAGAAACAAAATAATTATAAAACGAGACAAATAAAGGACCCAAAATGTTCATGAGATTCACTGAGAAAGGTTTTTCGATAGGAAAACTTGATGTTGCTTTTCGGGCGAGGAGGGAGGTGGGGGAAGGAGGTTAAAATATGTCTCCCAAGACTCTTTCTGTTATTGTCTTTCAAGAAATTTCAAGAAAAGAAATATAGATGTGAGTTGTTTTGCAATTAGAGAACCTAAAGAGGACCCTGACTTGTCTGCAAGGACACTGGGACTAGCCTGAATAAGAAGTTCATCCTGTGCCCAATGACTGGGCCCCCACCAGCGACACAGACCCAGTCCCTTCACAACTGACCCGCACACACCTCAATGGCCATAAGTCACTTAGTCCTATTCAAAAACAGGCATCTTTAGGTGTTTACAATAAAGGTTATTCAAAGTAATGATTATTTCTCTAATTTCTTGGCCCCCTTCGCTTTTTCCTTGGCAGAGACACGTGCAGAAACCTCCTCTTCCTCCCTGTCTCCCCAACCTGCTCTTCGGCCCCCCACCTCCATGAGCCATGCTGATACATGCCATCACCACATTCTCAGCTTTATCTCAAAAGCTGTTTCCTTTGCTCCCTGCCCCTGTTAAGCACTCCACTCCGGTTCTTCCACCAATTTCAATAGGAAAAGCAGAGCAGATATCCCTATAGGACACTGTCATCACCTCATAAGGCCGGCAGCCTGGAACATAAAATACTTCCGACTTCTCAGTTCTCGCTCAGCCTGAGCAGATTACAAGTAGGGCACTTAAAATCAAAAGCCAAGAGGGACTAAACCATGACTTTTGAATGAGAAGTAGAAGCAGAAGCCATGAACCACTTCCAGAAACTTCAGGAGTTTCACAGGCAAAAAGCTCAGTGCCCTGGAGAGAATGTGGATCTGATCATCAGAATGTTCCCAAGTACAAAAAGCAGGAAGTCGGCCTATGGGTAAAACATGATGTTTGCAGCATATGGGTTTCGATTGAGCATGACATGAAACAAACAAACAAACAAAAGACACAGAGAAGTTTGGAAGGAGTGCTCAATTGTTATCTTATCTTCCATGGAAAGAGATACATGGTATTTCTCCCTTCCAACGACCGGAACTCACTAACAGACCATATAGGAGCTCGGGCCATGGACAACGCAAAGGTTTTCACGTCTCAGGATACTGGAATCCATGGAAGGAGGCTTCCAAAGCCAGCCCCGCTCAGCACCTCCCTCCTGATGTACATTAGAGGGCCCCCAGTGCTTTCTTCTTCATTAGAATTACAATCTAAGAAGAAGCCAACATTTTGAAGAAAGTTACTTGTAGGCTCTAGGATGACTTAATCTCCTGTCATTCTCAAAGTCATCCTCTATCATTGAACCACCTTGTCACCGGCAGAACACAGAAGAAGACCCAACTGTCTTCAGCACTCACTATTTGTAAAGGGGACAAACTCTCTTTATCAAGCACTCCTTTTCTTAATCAATACAAAGAACAAGATTAATGATCCTTTCCTTTTGTAAAGCACTGTGAGTTTAGAAATTAGTTTAACATCCTTAATTTTAAAAAAATCCTTAATTTTCTCTTCTAGGGTTATTGATCATGTTTACTATTTTCTCTCTCCCTATGATTGGCATTCTGCATTGATCAGACAGATGTCATGTCCAGCTCTAGATGAGGCCTAATCACTTCCTGTACTATTAGGTTGATAACTTGTCAGTTGCATTCCCCCCAGATTACATTTAGAGTCTGTCCCTACTTCATGCAACCTGCTTAAATTCCTACTAGAGAACTGCAGAATCCTGAGATCGAAGACTTAGTCCATTTGCCATCCCTGTACATGAAAAAAATAATAATAATCAAGTGTGAGAGTTCCCTCTTTCCTCGCTACCCTACTGAACAGCCAAAAGACTTCCAAAATTGGTGAAAGTCACAAATCCTTCCTTCCCAAGAATAATTGGAGAAGAGCGACAACAAATCAAGAGATATAATATTCCTAGACAGACTTTCTGTCTTCCATTAGAACAGACCTCACAAACTCAAATGCCACAGAGGCCAGACAGGTCAGCGAGTGAGTGAGCAGAACAGGTATGAAATATTAACAGTGGTGGGGATTGTAGCAAACTGGTAAGTGCATGGCCCGCTTCCCACAGGTTCCCCACCCATTCAGCCCCAGCCAATTGTGGATAGAAGTGTGGGTCCAGGATATGCAGATCTTTAGATTTTTCACAAGGCTCCCAAGTCAGGGTATTTAATATGAAATCTCCCAATTTGTAAATGTTGGCAACTAATTAAAAACATTTCAAAACAGTGTGAAAGCCAAGGAAAACATGTCCACGGGCCAGCTGTGGCCAGTGTGCCGTGGTCTGCAACCTCTATGATAGGCTGAAGAGCTATTTAAACTCAGTAAGACAGTGAGGTGCATAAAGGAAAAAAGAGAAATGGCACAGCCTCCTGGCTTCAGCTGGAAGTTTGACAACCTGCATGGAGGAAAGGTGCACCGCTGGGAAAGCCCTGGGCTGGCAGCCAGCACTGGTTGGCCCATGCTTTTGGGTGGACGATTGTTTCGTTCTGTCCAAGAAATAATCTCCTCCAAATAAGCTAAGAGATGGATTTGGAAGTCAAATTTAATGATCATGCCCGTATGAATCGATAAGTAATAGGTTCACTTGTCTCCATTCTAGAGTATGAAGGTACAAAAGCAGAAGAAAGTGAGATTCGGGCCCCAGTTTTCCAGGAAGGAGAGGAGAACTATGGGAGACCAAGGAGGACGATGTGCTGGTGTTTGGTGATAGAAAAGCTGGGAGAGAGAAAAGGCACAGCACCCAGGCTAGACCCTGGGCTAGGGGGGGTACAGAGAGGACCCCGCGTGGACAGGATCACAACCCACCTCCCCCAGCATCTTTCTCTAGTCACTAAGCAGAGTCGACCAGCCTGAACTGTTTAAATGAAGGAAACTAAGAAGGACCTCTGTGTCTCTCTGGGTCTGTCTGCATCGAACAGCTGTCCATATTGGTATCCTGGGAGCTACACCTTTAGGGAGCACTGGGATGGATTCCTCGTACCCCAAAGGGAAAAGCCATGTGTGCAGAACTGGAAAACAATATTTGCTAATTTACAACTATTAATTAAAAGCCCTGTCACCGAGTCAAGCGCTCCAGTGTGATTTTAAAATGTCCCACTTCTCCAGGGAGGGAGCTGCAGAGAATGTGAAGTCAGTGCTCCGTGCTTCAGCAGGCAGGCTGGGGAGCAGACAGTGTCTTTAGGCTTTCTTTGGATTTGCACAAAAAAATCCTGCCTGCTCAGAGCCCAGACAATGCCCCGCATTCACGGCGATCTCAGGAACTCCAATGCCGTGCTGAGGAGCAGGAAAAAAACTAGACCCGAATTGAGAATAAATTGGTATTCACTGAATGGCACTTCTGAATTTACTGCAGCCTTCACCTTTGGAGGGAATTGCCAAGGTGCTCATAAAAGAAGAAATGATGAATATTCAGGATGTCTTTTGAATCCATTAGGCAACCGAGGATGAAGTCTCCATATGTAGACTTCTGGTTCTCTCCTTAGGCTGTTAAGGAGACTGCCAAGATGGCCGTCTGCAGGAAAAAATGGACCCTGGGTTTGCCGGCGGGGAGAAAGTCTAAACGTCAAAGGTCAAGTCCATGGAAATAAACCTGGTTTAGGAGTTTTTGCAAAGGAAGAGATCTATAAATTTTGGTTTTCTGGACACAGTGAATGAGGGAATGTAGGAACGCTGATCAAAACATAATAGCAAGTTATGCATTGTACGGAGAGACTTTGTTTCATAGAATCAGATGTTCTGCTGATCTAAGCGTGTCCACGCCACACAGGAGCATCGCAGACGGTCTACATCACACAGGAGGTCGGAGCCTCCTGTAGTTTTGTCGACTGGGTTTACCAGGAGCAGAATTTTCTGTGCATCTCTGAAGATGGCATTCTTTGATCTCCTGTCTGCTTACTTGCTCCCGTAGCCTTACACAAAGAGGAATTGTTTGTTGGCTTTGTGCTAAAAAGAATTTTAAGAAATAATATAACAAAGACCATCAACTGCCAGGAGGACGGAACAAAGATCAATCAACCTTTAGGAAAGGGGAATTATTGGAAAAGGGATGATGCAAGTCATTTATCATCAGTTTCTTTGCCTCTCAAATAAAGGAGGGTAGTCAGCGTCAAAGCAACAAGCATTCGTGAAAGCTATCTGTGCACCTGGCCCTGGGATGGGGATAAGCACCCCTTTTGTCCTCCAGGCACTGATGCTTTAGTAAGGAACATTTACCTAGAAGTGGATCTTTAACACGAAGTGTGAACAGCTATATTAAGGTGTTATGTCAACTCAAAATAAAGATTGATTCATTTCAGTAGGGATGGGTAGAAGGAGAATCAGAGACTGAACATTACTCAGGCAAAGAGACTTTTAAGCTGACTCTTGAAGGGGAAGTTCAACAGAACAAGAAAAAATGAAGGAGAGAGCACACCAGGTAGAGGGCTCTGCCAGAATCAAAGATATGGGGTAGGAAATCACAAGAAGGAATGAGTGCTCTAGTAGAAAACACCTCTGATTATCTTATAGGAAACACACCACGACCGCTCAGGGAGATCACGTGCCTGCTCCTGCATTCTAAATCGGGAATCAAAAAATATAGTCATGTATCTCCAAAGCCTCTTCCAGAAATAACATTCCATGGTTTTTATAATTCTAAGTAACAGGGAAAAGCTAAACAACCCAAGAAAAGCCTTGCACTGAATGGTCTCTTTCCTTTGCTATTTTATGGCCAAAAGTGAAATTGGTGGTGGTAAGCGGGATTGCCACCTACACTGTTTGTTGTGGTCAATCTTACATGATTTTGACATCAGACAAATGCAAATTTAGGGACAGTATAAAAACTACTTGATCAAAAGTGTCGAGGTCATTAAAGACGAGGAAAGACCAAGAAGCTATCACAGATTAGAAGAGACAAAGGAGACATGACAACAAAATGCAACATGATAGTCTGGACTGGATCCTGGAGAGAAAAAGAAGATGAACAGAGAAACCAAAGAAACTGAATAAAGTCTGTAGTTTAGCTAACAGCATTGTACCAATCAGTGTCAATATCTTAGTTTTGACAAATGTACCATAATGTGGAAGATGTTAACATAAGGGAAGGCAAGTGAGGGGCATACACAATCTCAATATTACCTTTTCACTCTTCTTGGGTTCTTTCAAAATAAAGAGTTTTCTTATGTCCAATATAATATCATATATACCATAACATCAACTGCCAATGTAGTTGTTAATCTTCTCCTCACAGGACAAGGTCATCAAAGGTTTCCCCACCATACCCTTATGGAAACCAAAAGGAGAACAGTGGGAAAGGAAAGGGAAAATAGAGAAAGAAATGCTGACAGACTATGGACCCTGGGAAACAAACAGAGGGTCTCAGAGGGAAGGGTTTGGAGGGAGGGGTAGAAGGGTGATGGGTATTAAGGAGGACATGTGTTGTGATGAGCTCTGGGTGTTATGCATAACTGATGAATCGTTGAACACTACATCAAAGACTAATGATGTACTATACGGTGGCTAACTGAACATAATAAAAAACACAAAGAAAGAAAAACAAATGTTAAATAAGTTTGGAAGAGAAAAGCTGGGGAAATTGGTGCTCCCTCCCACTTTGAACTCACCAGACGCTAGCCTGGCATTGCCACTGTTATGCCCCATCATTCCGCACTCCCCTCCCCTGCCAGCACCAGCTTTGTTAGGACACAGGCTAAGGGTGTCTAACAAAAGCACTCACACATATAAAGATTAAATAAAATTGGCATTCATTTTTCTCTTATTCTGCAGTTCAGAAGTGGGCCCGGGGCTTATAGCATGACTGTGTCATCCTGTTTGTGGTTTCTGAGTATGGGTTCAAGTTAAATGCAACAGCTCCCACCTTCACCCAGCCACTGGGAAAGGGGGAAGAGGCAGGGTCCCTCATGCACCTCCCTCGGCGTGCTTTCCTCCGGCTCACATCCTGCTGGCCAGCAAAGGGCATGTGGCCCGACCGAGGCTGCAGGGCAGGCTGGGAGATAGTCTCTCACTATGCAGCCATGCGCTCAACTACAGCCCAGCAGACCTACAGAGGGTAAGAATTCATTCTGCTGCACAAGGAGCCATCTCTGTCACTCCTCCTAACGCAGTCATGCACTATGGGGATTTTCAGTCTACTTAAGGTGTTGGCAAAGGCAGAGTCTTCAGTCTGACCCAATAAAATTCAGGTGTATAAAAGACGACATAGGACATCGTGGCATGTGGGAGAAGAACACCATGACACAGATTGAGTTGATCTGAGGAGAACAATTGAGCAGTCAAAGGCAGGATGCCAACGTGACAGCATATTTGGGGAAATGACCTCAATTCTCCTCTCCTTTCCATACCTTCATCCCATTTGCAATGTGATTTTACATCTACTCCCCCTCACCAAGTGGGTCCATTTCCCTAACTTTGAACCTAGACTCCCCTCACTTTGTGCAATATAATACAGCAGAAGTGACACAGTGGGAGGCCCAAGCCCACGCCCCGGGAAGCCTTGCACACTCACGCTCTGTCTGTTGGAATACTCTGCCACCATATGAGAACAAGCCCGGGCTAGCCAACTGAAAGGCACAAGCCATGTGGAGCCAATCAGTCATACCAGCTGAGGCCACCCCCCCCTAGCCAGGACCCCTGCCCACGTGGGAGCTGCATGCAGGCAGAAAAGGAATGAGGGACCTGACCACGATCCACTGAGCCTGACCCGGATCAGCAGAACTGCTCGGCAAACCCAAGCCTTATGAGCTAAGTAAATTTTTGCTGTTTAAAGTCGCTAAATTTGGAATAAAAAAATAAATAGAGGGTGCCTGGGTGGCTCAGTGGGTTAAGCCTCTGCCATCGGCTCCAGTCATGATCTCAGGGTCTTGGATCGAGCCCCGCATTGGGCTCTCCGCTCAGCAGGAAGCCTGCCTCCCCCTCTCTCTCTGCCTGCCTCCCTGCCTACTTGTGATTCCTCTCTCTCTCTCTCTCTCTCTCTGTCAAATAAATAAATATAAAAATAAGTAGACATATAAATAAAGCCACTAAATTCGGGAGTGGCGTGTGACACAGCAGTAGATCCCGATGAAATCAGGGGAGCTCAGTTCTCAGCGAATACGCTGGTGGAAAAGGAGTCAAAGCAATGGCAAAACTGCAGAAACTCCTCAGAGGGCTGTGAGGAGATCCAGGAGGGTGAATCACCAAGACCGAAGGAAACGTTTCAAGATGAGGGAAGTGGTCCTTTGGCAAGACGAGACTTGAGAGGGAGAACTTTTTAGGACACCAAAAATCACCACTGAAACGCCATTTGGGTAATGAAAACACCAATAGAAACATGACCTTCCCATCGGCAGCAGAAATTTCAGTTCCTCCTTCGCTTAAACACCCACCCCTACACCTCTGTATACCTTTCAGACGGGGGAACTTAATTCATAATCCATTCTGTACAAAAGGCACATGAAACTCACTTGACCCTAGCTGCCCCTCCCACCCGTGAATCTCAGGCTAACGTTTAGTAGCCCATAACTCCATGATTTCACATCAACTCCTGCCTCCTGCTTGCAACCCCGGGGGTCCTGTCATCCCGCCCTACTCCTCTTCTCTTTGCCTTCCCCATGTATTCCTCAAATTCTGCAAGCAAGGTATTTGGGAAACCAGAGCTTTCTTGCTACCAGATCTCACTAAGGAATAGCCAGGGCTTCAGCAGTCCCGGAGCCTCAGCATCACCCTCCAGACCTCCAGGGATCCAGTTGCAAAGTCAGGGAAGCTGGCTTGCTATTTGGATGAGTAAAAGTGTTTCTCTTCAGCCACAGTCTATCCACATGACATGTGCCTCTGAGCGCACAGACACGAAAGTGTGCACATGTGCAGAGGGACTCTGGCTGATCACGGACTGCAGGCAAGGCGAGCCCGTGGCCGCCGGGTTGTCACACAGCAACAGCTGCCGGATCATGCTAGTGGAGCCTCCTCACTGATTGGAACTGCGCCAGAGCTTCCCCCTGAGGTGAGAGTCACATGCAATGAAGAAGAGCCTTTGGAGTCAGCCTTGGGTTTAAGTTACAGCCCTGGCACTTGTTAGCCCTCTGGCCAGGGATGACTTAAACTCTCAAAGCATGAGGACCTTCCTCTATAAAACCATGTTAATGATGGTCTCTACCTTGAAAGGCTAATATAAGCCTTACATGATGTTAAATGAGGTAGGATACCAGCTCTATGTCAGAGTCAGAGATGACAAGGAATCCACTTGGCAGGGCCTTGCACACAGGGGGTCTCAATATCCATGACTGTGGGTGCCCTCCCTACTTCATTCCCTCAGCCTTGCTCCCCTGGCCTGGTTAGACTCCTCTGCCTTGTCCTAGGCCTACCCTGCCTTGTCTCTGCCAGATCACCACTTGTTCTACCTATTGGGCTTAATTTCCTCCAATCTTCTCCTTCCCGACCATGTGGGCCAAGGTCAGCCCTTGTCCTGGCCTCCCCTGGTCGACCCCATCCTGCTGGAGTTAGCCAGGCCTGGCCTGCATGTGTGAGACTGAGGTAGTTGGTTCCTCAAAATGACTCTCTCAATAAGTGGAATCAAACTACAATGACAAATGGGGGAAGGAGAGGGAAGTGCGTAAGAGGACATGGCGTCTTGACAAGCACATTCAAGGCCATAAATATGTGGCAATGGTTCTTCTCATCCAATTCTCTCATTTTGAAACTTTCCTGGAAGGGACCTGGTATTTTTAAGCATTATTACAAGACTGTCTTCTATTCGCCCAGTCACATGGGGACCCACGTAGGACTGACAACCAACGAGGAAGATTAGGTCATTCTCAGGGACAGGGGAAGGAAGAGGTTCCAGTGTAGACAGAAGTAGGGGGAGGGGTACCTCAAACACCCATCAGGAAGTCCCTGTGTTTGTAACAGCAGCCTAAACCTACATTAGGGCCTATTGGTCGCCACTTAACCCATGAGCTGCATAGTAACATTTAAAGTCTACCTTTCTAATCCCTAACTAGCCAGATGGTTGGAAAACCAGATTCCCTAGCCATGAGGAAACCACACCCATGTATAAGAATGTCACAAGAGACTGCTGTTCTTGCCTAACATCCCCCACAAAACTTGGAAACCGCTTACGTATTTGTGACTCCACAGTTGCTGGGAGGTTTGATAGGAGGCAGAGACGGCACAAATGCTCTGCTCTCGTGTACTGGGCATCCCAGCCCATGGGGGGTGCCACCCCAGCCTCTGCGCCAAGGCCCATGGGGGCTCGTCACACCCCCGCCAACCACACCAGTGGATGCAGCTGCCCCTTTCTTGCACAGCCCTGGCTTCAGGCACCCCTAGATGAGGAGGGACACTCATGACAGCTACCCAGAAGCTGTAACCCACAGTGTGACTCCCCTTTCATTTGTCTCCTTCGGAATGCAGTAAGCCCAAAAACACACTAAGGGCTGAGACTGACCGTCTGCCATAGGAATCCGGGCTCTCTCTGCCCATCTCCAGGGGGTGATCCATGCCCTAGCCCCCTCCAGGTTTCTCCAAACAACCCCTAGATTACTGTCCTCACCAAACCCCTGCCAGGGCCTGCAGAACCGGCAGCTCTCATTTTCTCCCTCTATCGCTTTCTCCCTGTCTCTCTCTCTGTCTTTCCCTGTCTCTCTCAGATGCAGAGAAAGATCTCCATCCATATCACATTCGGGCTGAGAACAAAACAAAACAAACCCATTTGCTGTCTTCTCCCTGCCCTCAGGACAGAGCCTACACTACTTAGCCCAGCAACCCAGGCCATGGGCAGCCTATCTTTGCTTGCTGGCCACTGCCCCAAATCCCAGTGTCGAGGCCACGTGACCTCCATTCTCCCCTCCCCTTCCCATCCCTGCCCCCACATCCTCCGTGTCATAAGGCCACCACTCTTCCCAGCCAGAAGCATGGTGATAAAGTCTCCCTTCTCCCTACTAAGGGCCCTTCCACCCATTCTATTTCCCTTCCAGAAACAGATTTCTTCCCTGGTTTATTTCCCCACTCACTCAATATGCACTAATTGGGCGCCACTGGAGCCTGAACCAGGCCCTGTGCTAGAGCCAGTGACCCTTGTGTGCTTAAAATCAGGCGGATTTTGCTCTTTAAAAAAAACGACAATCGCACAAGCCTATTGCAGTATCACTGTGCCGTTGTCACTGCTGCCTCTGTCAGGTAGGAATGATGGTGACACTTCACAGCTCCCATGGGGAGATGGCAGGGCGGCAGATGTCACCTCTTAGCGTTCACTCTCAAAACGTGTGGCGTCTCCCTCTTGACCCTGTGCCAATATATCTTCTCGCTCACCAGCCTCATAAATGAAATGCTGATTGATGCGAGAAGACGGCTGGAAGACCCCATTCCTCGGAGCTACGGGTGGCTTTGTCAGGACCTCCCGGCTCAGAGCTGGGGACATTATTGGAGGAGGTGGGACAAGGTCACCTGCTTGCCCAGAGCAGTCACTTCCCCCTGACCAGACAGTTTGAGAACGCATACCCTACACAAAGGGGGTGGGGAGCAGAGCAGAGGCAGAGCCTCTGCAAGAGAACTCTCTAGAAGCAAGCCATGAGGACGACAGGACCCTGTGGCCTGTGGTAAGCGCACTAGAAAATTCTGAGTATTTCATTTCATTTTCCTTCTGGAACTTAGATAACGTTAAACTCTATTTTGCTTTTTTCTGGCCGGGCCAGAACCCAGCTACCCCCCACGGCCATCAACCCTGTGTCTTCCACACTTCTGCTGACCCACTTGTGTTTTTAGGGGGGCCCTTGATTTAAGCTTGCACTTGAGTTCACATATCAAAACGCTGGGGAGGTGAACCCCACTGCCAACCACTGCAGGCAGCCGCCGGTGCTTTAAAGTTTGCAAACCTTTTCACATCGCCATCCCATCAAATATTCCCCAGTCCTCTGTGACTTAGTATTGTCCCCACCACCACTCTCCAGGTGAACAAAGGGGACCCGAGGATCCACTGACTTGTTAAGGGTTGGCAGTCGTTGGGAGCAGTGAAAAGAGCTTTTCACACTCAGACTTCCCCACAAAGAAGTCTGCTTGAGCATTTACTCCAGTCTCTGCTAAGGCCCGTGCCCCCGTGGGCATGATTTCTGAGGCTCCTACTCTAACGACATGCCCTCACGCAGCCAATTGCACCGTCTTAGAGAGATAAAATCTGCCTTCTCCCCGCCACAGCCACGGGCCCACACCCGGTTTCCAGCTGGCCCTTTGCAATGGGGAAGCACATTGGAGTTGAGTCTCCGTTGAGGTATTAAACGCTGAAGACATAAGGGGGGGAGAAAACAAATCTCTCTCCCATTCAGTCCCCTAAAGTGAGTTCTAATCTTTCCTCTTTGTGTTTGACTGTAAGTGGAAATCGCCCCCAATGCCACCCACCAGTTTCCAACAAAGTGGAAACAAACAGCTGATGAAAAACTGAGGTATTTCCCAGCTGAATAAAATCAGAAATGGATAAGAAGTGGTTTCGCCTGTCTGACATTTTCAAAGTTTTATCAAAATTATTCATCAGAGTTTCCTTTCGACCTCTGACCCAAATTTCACCAAATTCCCTAAAGTTCCTCACTTAGGTCACCAGCTTCTTCCGCATCTTCTCACCAGCCCCCCTCGTCCTTCCTTGGTCATCCTTCGCTTGCCTGCCGTCGTTGGGCATGTTGTTTGTTTTATGGTCTAATTTAAAATATGGGGGTGACAAGGTTGTTTGACACTCATGTGTTAATGGATTATGTCCTAGCAACAACAAAGGGGCACCTAACTGTATTATCGTTGCTTTTTTTTTCCCCCTTTGAGGCATGTTTACAATGGCTGTGTGTCTCGTTGAAGTCACAACGCTGCCCTTCCCGGCTTGGGTGACCTTGAGACAGCCTCTTGTCCTCTCTCTAAACTCCAGGAAAAGAAACACAATAATAAATACCTGACAGAGTTCTTGAGGAGGAGAGATGAATGGACGTAAGAAAACGTGTTTTGAAAACAGGACGAGCTGTAAAACATTTCTTATAGACCTCCTCTTTTGATCAACGTCGCCATCTCCTTGTTTGTAAAATGGTGGCACTGAAAATACCAGGGGCATCATACAATTACCGTGAGGATTCAGTGAGATAATACAGGGAAGGTGCCTCGCTCCATAGTTAGCTCATAATAAATGCCCAGAAACGTTAGCCAGCAGCAGCAGCCACGCTCCTATATGTTGTGGTAAGGACCGCAGGTATGACCATTCCCATTTCATAGCTCAGGAAACTGAGGCCTGAAAGGTCAGGCAGACTTGGACTCCACTTGCGGCTTTAATGTCTCATTCCTCGCTGTTACGTGTTTCTATCCACGCGGCTGTTTGGTAGCGGAAACGCGGTGGTCAGCCGGTAACTTTGGGTCTTTCTATTTTGGAAGGATAAGAGAGGGGAGCGGCGGCTTCTGGTTCCTCTGGACGTGCGGCTAAGGTGCCATCTAAGAACTTACCAGCCCCGACTGGCTTGTTTCCTCCTTAGCAGCTGCGATTCAACCAGATACGCATGAGAAATGCGAAAATCAAAGAAGGAGAGTAGGAGGGAAGGCAACCATGGCTTTCACTTTTAATCCTCATTGATAATCAGAAAAGAGCCAAAGAGGAAAACCGTGATGAAGTTCGGTGGCCAACACTTAGACCCCAGTCCAGCCAGTACAGGGATATGGGCTAAGTCACTTTCAAAGCTTTCGAGAAACCTGCCAGGTATCTCACTGTGGAGGTCCACAAAGAAGCTGGTCCTCTCACTCGGGTGGTATTGGAAAAAAGGGAGAAAAAAATCCTAAAACTTCCGATTAGTGCTTTGTGCACAATCTTACAGCAGGTTGTGAAGTTTCTCCCGGTAAGAAGAACACAAT
The DNA here is from genome assembly GCA_003697995.1 of Taxidea taxus jeffersonii. Classification (NCBI taxonomy): domain Eukaryota; kingdom Metazoa; phylum Chordata; class Mammalia; order Carnivora; family Mustelidae; genus Taxidea; species Taxidea taxus. The sequence goes on along the minus strand of RCUC01112639.1, from coordinate 15,074 downwards.
TCCTCGGGAGAGCCTCTTACCATCCAGCTTTAACTTGTCCAAAAAGAATAAGGTGGGGAGGGGGGACTTTAAATCTTCAGCCAAGAGCACCAGTTGCAGAATTAAAGAGCTGGGCACACAATCATCTTAAGTCACGTCAGAGGAGACTTAAATAGCACACATCAGCAGAAAAGAATGGGGGAACCTCCAGCACACTGACTTCATTGATACCCCATTTATCAGCAATTACGGACTCCATTAAAGGCCGAGTTTACAGCAGAAAGAGAAGCAGAGCCTAAAATATGTCCCAGCAGATGGACGGAGAGTGTCAGTGATGCCGTATTTCAAAGCCATCTGCAACGTTGTTATCGTGGAACATGGAGTCAGAAAGGCAGCAAAAATACAGCGGCCCGAGAGCCAGCCCATGATTTACTTGACCTTTGGATGGGTAGAACTGACAGCAGAAACCTCATTAATTCCTCAGGTCACTCTGGAAGACATTAATTTGGTTTGGACTCGACGAGAGGAGATTTTCCAGACATACACAAGGAATTATGAAATCTCCATGGCCGGAGAAAGTATGTCCAAATCACTTTTTGCATAAATCAAGCTGACTTTCTGAAGAAGGATAATATGCTTAATCAAGGGAGTTATGGAATTTCTTGTGCTTATTAGACAGAAAATATAACAAGTTTTTATTTGGTTATCAGTTCTGGGAGAGAGGGTTTTTTTTTTTTCCTCTTTTCAACTAAAGTCTTCTGACAGAGTGGAAGAGATCCTTTGTAAGTGCTGGAAGAAACTAGACATGTAAATAATTGGTTCACACAAAAAAAACTTGGCTTGGCTTTTCTCTTTCTTTCTCTTATTAAGTGGGCACATGGGTTATGCAGGAGTCTCTGCGGAGTCCCCTCCACCCACAATGTGCCAGCTCACTTCCCTCCCCCCCACCTGCCTTCCCTCTTTAGCTAGAGCTCTCTTGGTACAGGACACATCTCTATAAATAACAATCATTGGTGACTCGGTGGTTTTATCCCATATATTTTGGTGGCCTGGGCCAAAATTAAGAAGTCTGGGATCAAGGCAACTTGGGTTGAGACACAAAGTGTATAAGCCCAACCAGAGAAACCTCTCTCCTTTCTCTCCAAGTCTATGCAAACCTACCCACACGTACACACAGGCACACGGAAGGGGAACTGAAGTTCTCTGGCCCCCAAAGGGAATCCTTTCTAATGGTGTGTAGTTTAATGATTTTTAAGCTCTATGACTTTCCCAGAAATGCTGCTTCTTTGTTTCATTGTTCACTAAGGAAGAAAAAGGTGTGGAGTCCTTGTTGGGGGGTGGGGGGTAATTAAATCCAGAATGAAGTGCTCAGTTGGGTGATTTATATCCATTCATTTTAGGGACAGTGACAGACAGACCAAGTTATTCAAAATGGTCAGGAGAGAGAGAGAGAGATTGAGATTGAAATGCTGCTGGACAATGAGCTTATACCCAAGTGTCTGATGCATAAGCCACAAGCCCCCTTCTTGGTGATATGCTCCCTCGTAGAAGTTGCATTCATCATGTTTAGAACAAGGTTATCTCTGGCTGAAGAGAACATGCATTAGGATGTTTTACTCATTCAACACGGAGCACTCCCTATCAACAACCGTCTGCCTAAAGGGGACCAGAAGAACAAGAATTAATCACAGGAAGACAATTTAAGGGAGTTGGGCTATAAAACGGAATTCATTAGTAACCATAAAGTATCACTACTTTAACCTGCCTTTCCCTTAGAGCCTGCTTCCTCTGCCGAGGGACTGCAGCAGCTTGCACACCTGACAGCCTAAAGCCATCCCCATCCCCTCGACCTCCTTTCCTCTTCCTGCTGGGGACAGAAAGAACAGAGAACTTGCCACTGCCAAGCAGAAGCCCAATGTCTCGGGCCACAGAAACTCCTGGACAAATATCGAGAGCCAAAGCCTAGAAGAACCCAAGTGAGACAGAAGTCCTGACGTCCAAGGTCCCCTGCTCATCCCATCTGCTGACCTGGAACTGCATAAGCTCTTTTTATAGGGAACTGTCACATATGAGGCAGAAAAACATCCTGGTCATAAACAGGTTCTGGATTTCATAGACCAGAACAAAGCAGAATCTCAAAGAGATATTGGCACACCTGAGTTCATAGCCTTATCACTCCCAAAGACAAAGATGTGAAAGGAACCCAAGTGCCAATCAATGCATAGTGGGATACCAAAGTGTGGCATACACATGCAATGCAACGTTGATCAGCCTTTAAAGAGAAGGAAAGCATGTCACCTGCTACATCATAGCTAAAGTTGGAGGATGCTCTGCTAAGCGAAATACGCCAGTGACGAAAGAATATATACTGTATGATTCCACCTATACGAAGGCCCAAAGCAAAATGAATAGAGACAGACAGTGGCATGGTGGTTGCCAAAGGCTGTAGGCAAGGGACGTGGAGCAGTTGTTTTTCAATGGGTACAGCTTTAAAAGATGAAAAGATGAAAGCTGCCATTGCCTGACAATGTGAATATACTCAATGCTACTGAGTTGTGCACCTAGAAATAGTTAAGGTGGTAAATTTTATGTTATGTGTTTTTTAAACAAAAAGAAACAGAGCATCCATAACTCATCATACATGTATAAATCATGTTCATATTCTGATGTTGCAGTTAAATTAATGTGGTTTTTTTTTTTTACTTCACTGTCTATTGGTAACACTCTCCCGTGATAGGACGTATTTTTCCGCATCCATATTTCAGTGGTGCATAGGACTCCAATGTTTAAGTGATCCCTTATGATTGGACATTTAGGTTAACTCCCAGTCTGATTAACATAACCACCAGTCATGATTACAAATAAATCATGATTAATTCTGCTTTTACATAATTTCTAAATTCCATATTGTCTTCCTTATAGTATGTCTTTATTTTCTTTAGTAGTTAGGATAATATTGGTGTAAGATGTAAGATATTTTTGCTTCAGAATCCCTTTGACTCTGAGACTGTATGCGTGGAATTACAGGGGAAGGAGGAAAAAGGAGAGAGGTCAAATCAATCTTTTAAGGAAGTAAAAACTCCCCATTTGAAAACAGTGAAGATTTCAGGATAAGGATCATCAGAACTGGGCTCTCACAAATTGTCCCTTTCCTAGGGAACATCAGTGAGAACATAAACAAGCAAACGCAGCTCATGCTAGCCATCAGAATACTCATGGTCCTTGATGCAACCAGGATCAAACTTCAGACCATCTGTACCCAGACCACATCCTCCAGGCCCTTCCTATAGAATAGAATTACTTACTAAGACCTTGCTCCCCTTGTAAAGTAACTGACCCCATTGCTTTAGGGTCTGTGTCATCACTCCCAAGTGATCAGTGAGACAGCTGAGCCCAGAGAGGTTAAATAACTTGTCCAGAGTCACAGTGAACAGCGGCAAAGTCAAGATTCAAACCCAAACTTCCTGTGCTTCCGACCGCCCCCCCTCACCGACATGACACCGTCATATTGAATATCATGGTTGATCATGGAACTCTAGGCACAAAGGAACACTTGATTTGTAGTATAGCTCTGGCTCCCAATTTTCTTTATCTCTAAAGAGGCCAATACTACTTACCCAGGAAAGACTGAGAGACCGGTTTCAGAGAAGGCGTCCTGCTGCCTGTCCCACTCATCCCTTCCCCATGCCAGATGAACCCAAGTCATTACGAACAGTCTTTCTGAAGGAAGAGTGAGAGAGTATTTCTGAAGGAAGTTAAATAACTGCAATTAGGAATGCTCTATTTTAGGAGGAAGTGGGGCTGAAGATCATATTTCCATATGGCAGTTGCATGTGTTTATTAATGGGAAAGACTATTGAAAAGCCGCTGTTACCACAGGAGAGTTATCTTGTGCTAAGTTCCTGGGATCCAGACACAGGCTTTTCTAGCAGCCTGGTTCTCTGCAATCGTTTGTGGCCACTCTCAAAGACTTTGTCCTCAGAATTCTCCTCCCAGAATGGCTGTTTCTGTAATGTGAGTCCTGACAAGATGACTCACTGGGGCCATGTTAACTTTTATCTTCATCTGTTTTTAACAGTAATTAGGCCAGAGTGATTTGGGGGGCAGCACATGAGTCAAATTTCCAATCACTCCCTGTGCTGGAAATCCTGGTGGTTATTATTGGCATTTTGCGACCATATTATTCACATGAGCTTGGAATGGTGCTGTGTGACGTATCTGGTCAGGCGATTAGGGGTGCATTGGTTTCTTTTATTTCAGTCCGTTCAGATCAAAGACCTGCCAAAATCCATCCCCAAACTCCTTGCTCTAACCCAACTGTGGCTGCTGCCATGTAGATAAATCCCTAAAGACAGAAAAACCAGCCACTTGCAATCATCTTTCTTACTATTGCTAAATTCCACACGGTTTCCAATATTCATCTGGAGGGTGTGTAAGGCTTGAAGGGGTTTTAAGCTTTTGAAGGCATAGAGGATGTGCAAACTATTAATTTGTTAATTATTATAACCGTGTGGGACAACCCCAGATTCCAAGTCCCCACTCTAAAGGCCACACCCTCATTTTTGGCAAAATATTCACCACATTTCCTGCTGCCTTAATCCCTGCACAAAGCTGCATGACTTTCTCTCCCCTCACAGTCCTACTTTATAATTCTCAAATGTGGGCTTGGATGAATATTCATCTCTGAATCCAATTCACTCTAATATATATATATGTATATATGTGTGTATATATATATATACACACATATATATGTATGTATGTATGTATGTAAAATCCCAACAGATTCTGTCTCCCTAGAACCCTGCTTTTCCAAGTCCCAGATGCAGCTGAACTTAAAATATTACAAAGAGGCCACTTGACCGACCCATTGAGCCCCCAGTGCCATGACCCAGGATAACCATGAGGGAGAAAAGAAATTGGTCTGGAGCCTGGACTCATGCTTAGCTTTACAAAAGAAGCAAGTAGTAAGTAAAATAAAATGGGTGAAGACACATTTAGCAGAAAGGAAGGGTTGTTTACAGATTCTACAAAGGGCAAGAAAGGAGGTAGAGTGGGCTAAAGAAAATATAAACAATGAATAAAAATGCAAAGGACTAAACCAGGACTCCCTTATCACACAGATTTGGAGTTGGTTAATCCTGGGTCTCACAGGATTTAATCCCTTGCTCAGGGATTTGCTTTAGGAAATATTACCCCTGCATCACTTTAAAGAGTAAAGTAAAGTAAAAAAGAAAAAAAAAGAAAGAAGTATCGACATCTACAGAAATGATAAACTCTTGTGGTCCATCAGAACATGGATTACTTCAGGGAGCAAGAGGTACACAAAGCATTTTAAATGTATTTGTCACCACACATTTCTTAAGCCGGTGATGGGTACCTTGATATTTGTATTTATCCCTTTTTGAATGTCCAAAATATTTCACAGAAACTTCCAGATAAACAAATAAGGAAAAGAAACATCACCCAAACCCAGTCCTTGAAACCTCCATCAGGGAACCCCAGGCCTGGTTTCATCACTGTGAACGTGTGCTGGCACACAGGGCCCCAAATCAGAAGGGTCCTGCCCTTGGTCTCATGCTCTGCTGTCACGGCCTAAAATTCTTCATAAATATTTAACAAGGGGCCCATATTTTCAATCTCCACTGAGCCCTGCAAATCAGATCGCCAGGCCCAGGCAGCACTTACTGAATCAACTCAAGAACCTTTCGGTTTCAAGTTACACACACAGTACTCGAGCCCAGGAATGAGGAGGATACTCTGGCCACCCTCCCTTTGGAAGGGGTAAATCTCCTCCACTTTGACTTGGTAGAAACTCCTCCAGATATCTCAGATCTTCTCTCTCTCATCTTCTTCTCCTTATCTTCTACCCAAAACCAAAGACAAACAAGATGCAGAGGGAAAAAAGGAATGGTCAGGGTCGGGGGCTGATTCTAAGGATTGGTGAGAGAGAGTGGCACAAGATCTGCTTCCACTCCCCCCTTAGCACCAAACAAGAGGGAAGTGGCTTCCATTTATCTCTGCTCTTCACCAGAAGTCACTCTTTTTTTAAAATTTTGGTTTGCATTTAATTTACTAAATAAGGACAAAAGAGCTCTCCCCTACAATTATTGATAAGACATGTTTTGTCTCAGAAAATGATTGCTGAGCCTCTATTAGGTGTAGGCACTGTATCAGGCCCTACAGGACACAAAGATGAAAAGTCAAGGTCCCCAGCTAGCTAAGGTTTAAGTCTACTGAAAAGACAAGAATGAAAACAAACAATTTTAAGACTGAGATCCATGACCAACTCCAATCAGTGTGAGATAGTATAAATGTAATAATACAGTCCTGGAGATAGGTACTAAGTGCTATAGAAACAAAAGAGAAACACCAGCATCTTCCTCGGTGGGGAGGAGGCATCATGGAAGGTGTCAGGAAGCAGTGGAGTGGAGAAAAGCATTTCAAACAGCAGAAAAACAGGATGTGTATAGAAACATAGAAGACGGTATGGTATATTTATCTGGAAGTCTGCTGTCCATCCATTCACCCCTTCTTTATAAATCATGTGCAAGACATCATGCTTAAAAGTAAATTCAAGCGAGAGGATGGTAGAAACTGAACAGGCAGGAAGAGGCTAGATCATGAAGAAAAGCTTAGACTGTGTTTTGTTGATAGAGGAATCATTGAAGAATCTGAGCAGAGAAGTAAAATAATACTTGTCTGTGGGGTGCCTGGGTGGCTCACTTGTGAGGTTGAGCCCCACATGGGGTTCCACACTCAGCTTGGAATCTCCTTGAGATTCTCTCCCTCCCCTTCTGCCCCTCCCCTCACTCGTGCTCACTTTCTCTCCTCTCTCCCTCAAATAAATAAACAAATTAAAAATAAAAATCTTTTTTAAAAAGTTAAGTTTTTTGTTGAAAAGAAAACTCTGGCTTTGGGGGATAATTTCCAGGAAGGTGAGTAAAAGTCATAGATCAGGAAGAAGGAGGCTATTGTAAACTTCTTGCTTCTATATAAATTAGGGCAATGATGAAAGGTAGGAGAAAGGTTTTAAGAGAGCTTACTGGACTTGGAAACTGGGTAGGGGTAAGGAAAAAGAAGAATTTAGTGTAGCTCTCAGGTTTCTATTGTGAGCAATTGATGAAAGGTAGCATCATTCTCTAAGTGATGGAGCCCAAGAAAAAAATGGGTTTGGGGAGCAGAATATGAAGTGTTTGGATTTAATGCTGTTGAGTTAGAGACATCTATGGAAATCCCATGTAGGTTTATTTTTCTTAGGCCAGTAGAAATCTGACAAGAGAGATTTTTGATTTGGAGATGGACTGGGGAGTCATTCATGCACAGGGAGTTTTTGGAGCCATAGTCCAGGATCGCCTTCACAGGAACAAGGAAATGTATGTAGTGAGAGAAGTGGCCTGATGATGGGAACCCTAGGGCTGAGAGGTAAAGTTAAATCTGTAAGAGAGACTGAACAGAACTACCAAAAATTAAAAATTAACCAAGAAAGAGTAACATTATAAAACCAAGTTTTAAGATGAAGAAAGTGATTAGCAATGATAATATAGGTAATAAGCCAAGAAAAAATATTCTATATCTGCAGAAAATCAAATTTTAACAACTAGAGGATTTTTTTGATTACCTCAATATAGTTTTAGTGGAATAGTGAGATTGTTTTGGAGGACTTTCCAGACATGTCTGGCATTTATCTTAAAGTCTTACCAATGTATTCATAACCTTGTTCATCCCCACTTAGTACCTAGAGAAGATGGACGTAATTTAGCAGTTATCATAAATCCAAACTCCAGAGCTGACACAGGTTCTATTTACACCCATTTTAAAGGCATCCCATCAAGTGCCTTACACAACAGATGATGAGACTCAAGGCTTTGGATGAGATTATGGAAACAAAGGCCCAAAGCCTCGACACCTCCCTTTCTTAACTTAGAAAATCACATAGAAAGCCTCTTGATTTGTTATTTAGATAGATGGATTACTCTTCCAGGTCACTCTCCCCAAACAAAACTAAATTATTTCAGTAATTTCTAAAAGGAAAACCCCATTGGAACTGTGTGTTTATCACAATTCCATTTATAGATATGTCCTGCCACCCAGCTACAAGCAAAAAAGCCAGGACTGGCAAAAATTGAAGTAGGAATGGTTTGGAGTTTAGTCTTCCCAAGGGAGAGGGTGCTTATGTTCTTTTGTCTACATTACAGATATAGCAGCATCTCTTAGCTTCACAGAGAGGGGAGCCACCCTATCCACTATGGCAGACTCAAGGTATCAATGACTGCAATCCTTATTCTCCCAAGAAAGTGATCTGTCTAGGGCAAACCCAGTCCACTCGCTGATGGGTCCAACACTTATCACCCAACTCATTAGAGCATGATCAAAGTTGAGCAACTCTACACATTAAGTCCTACCAGGCTTAGAAGTAAGATGTTATTAACAGCTTCCCATAGTTTTATCAGCAAAACCTAGAAACAAATAGTGAAAACCTTATGACAATAATGCAGGAAATAGAAAGACCAAAGTCTAAGAACAATAGGAGCATGAGGGACAGCAGAATGAGGTCACACTCAGGAGATCAAATCTTTTCTAGTAAACCCAATATACGAGGGGTGGGCATATTTGCTGCAGGTTACTGAAATATAAAATCATGTCACTTATAGAATGGATCTTTCATTCAGGACTTTCAGTTTTCTTCCTTAAGTTACAGCCTTACTGCATAACTTTATCATCTCTATCTGAGACACACAAAACAGGCTGGACCCTTGACTTCAGCAAACAATCATTTAAAATATTGGCCAAGGGGTGCCTGGGTGGCTCAGTGGGTTAAAGCCTCTGCCTTCGGCTCAGGTCATGATCCCAGGGTCCTGGGATCGAGCCCCGAGTCGAGCTCTCTGCTCGGCAGGGAGCCTGCTTCCTCCTCTCTCTCTCTCTCTGCCTGCCTCTCTGTCTACTTGTGATCTCTGTCAAATAAATAAAATCTTAAAAAAAAAAAAAATATTGGCCAAGTTTTTAACTGAATTAGCCAGGGAGCTTAAAGAAAACCACTAACAGTATTTTGTTGGGTCGATTCAAAACATGGAAACTCAAATTAAATAAAGCACAATGTTTAAGATCAACTTATTTAATATTTTTTAGCTCACTTGGATCTATTCAAAATAATCAATTCACCAATACCATGTACACATTGAGAAATATTGTAGTTCCCACCAATCAGCACAGGGCACGGGGGAAGAACAAGCCTGCAAAAATGGAAAGTAAATTGAAGTTTCCTCAAATGAATTCTAATTTTTTTTTCAATTTATATCTGCTACAATTGATTAGCCTGCATAGCTAATCAATTCAAACATTTAAGGGAGGATTGAACCACCCAAAAGTGGTATTTGGCTTTATAAGAAATGGTAGCAGTTTTCTTTTACCAAAATCCAGCAGTGATTTAAATACAACAAGTTGACTTTTGCTTCCAGTTGAGATGAAGTAACAAGGACTGGATTTGCCCTTCCACATAAAACAACAATAAAGAAAACAAAAGACATGAAACAATGATTTCTGAAACACTGAGCACCATACAATAAAGGAAAATGATCTCTGAGACAAGAAAGTGAGCTCAGCAACTACTCAGCTTACTTCCTGGAGAGAGTTTCCAAGATGTAGCACAAGGAAGGGAAACCCATGTGCACACTATGTCTCCCATTCTCCCTCCCTGGGTCGAGGACTTGGGGCTCGGAGTCTGCAGAGGCCAAGGCATCCTTATTTTGCTGAGGTTAAAAAATCTGCAACTAAATAAAACATTGAGCATGTTAAATAGAAACGTGGGCAATGTGAAGAAAATACAACTCAAATTTCTAGAGATGAGAACTATAATGCCTGAGATTTTAAAATTACACTAGTGAAGTTAGGCATTTCAGAAGTCTTTCCAGAAGAAAAAGTTACTGAACTTGAACACCTAGCCATAGGAAGTATTCAGAATGAAACACAGGGAAAAATAACTAAAGAGAAATGAACTCAGGATCAGTGAGCTGTGCATCAACTTCCAGGAGCCACATAGATGTGTAATTTGAGTCACAAAGAGAGGAATAAGGTGAGACCAAATAAATATTTGAAAAAATAATAACCAAAATGTCCAAATCTGATGAAAAGTACAAACTAACAAATCCAAAAAGCTCAATGAGCCCCAGGCACAAGAACCATTTAAAAAAAAAAAAAAAAACCTACTCCAAAGCACATTGGCGATGAGACCATTTTAAACACAACCAGAAGGGAGAAAAAAGAGAACACACAAAAAAGAGAGACATCAGATTTCTCATTAGAAACCATTCTACCAGATGACAGTGAGCAACATATTCAAATTACTGAAAGAAAAACATGTCAACCTAGAATTCTGTATCCAGCAAAATATATATATACATTTTTTAAGACTAAAGGTGAAATAAAAATTTGCTTAGGCACACAAAAGCTGAAAGAATTCCTCACACCACAATTTTCCTTCGGCATTTTCACACAGAAGGAAAGTGAAAACAGATGCACAAAGAAATGAAGAACACCAGAAATGATAATTGCATGGAAAATGTGAAAGCCTTTTATTCTTTTTTTAAATTTTTATCATCATTCACCATTACACAATAAAAATAAATGCCTCCCCAGAAGGCTTTAGAGAATACTAATATTAAATCTATTATTACAAGGGAGTAAGAAATGATTGAGGTGACAATTACAAATCCAGCCTTACATCAGGGAAATACAAATCAAAACCACAATGAGATACCCCCTCACATCAGTCAGAATGGCTAAAATTAACAAGTCAGGAAATGACAGATGCTGGCGAGGATGCAGAGAAAGGGGAACCCTCCTACACTGTTGGTGGGAATGCAAGCTGGTGCAACCACTCTGGAAAACAGCATGGAAGTTCCTCAAAAAGTTGAAAATAGAGCTACCTTATGACCCAGCAATGGCACTACTGGGTATTTACCCTAAAGATACAAACGTAGTGATCCGAAGGGGCACGTGCACCCGAATTTTTTATAGCAGCAATGTCCACAATAGCCAAGTTATGGAAAGAACCTAGATGTCCAACAACAGATGAATCGATAAAGAAGAAGTGGTATATATATACAATGGAATACTATGCAGCCATCAAAAGAAATGAAATCTTACCATTTGCGACAACGTGGATGGAACTAGAGGGTATTATGCTTAGCGAAATAAGTCAATCGGAGAAAGACGACTATCATATGATCTCCCTGATATGAGGAAGTGGAGATGCAACGTGGGGGGTTTGGCGGGTAGGAAAAGAATAAATGAAAGGAGATGGGATCGGGAGGGAGACAAACCATGAGACTCGTAATCTCACAAAACAAACTGAGGGTTGCTGGGGGGAGGAGGGTAGGGAGAAGGTGGTGGGGTTATGGACATTGGGGAGGGTATGTCCTGTGGTGAGTGCTGTGAAGTGTGTAAACCTGGCGATTCACAGACCTGTACCCCTTGGGCTAATAATACATTATATGTTTATTTAAAAAATTTTTAAAAATATTAAAAAAAGAAAACCAGCCTTAAATTTCTAAACACTGATGATATAAATATACCATTGGTTCAGAGAAACTTGGATATCTTAGCAGTGAACATTTTCATGATTGAATTAGGTAGTTAAAGCAGGGCTAATCAAAGAAAATATGAAGACATCAATCATTATATAAAATATGATTGAAAAATATTACTTTGCCAACTCAATTTTCTACATCTGTCCTTCACTTACTCTGTTCCAACCATATCACACTTGCTTCCCCGACTCTGGCAGACTTGGCCTCATTATAGACTTTCTCCAGTTTTTCATAGCCTGCTAGACTATTAGTTCCTTGTTGGCAAAGACTCTGCCACCATCTTATCCTAACACCTAGCACAGAGACTGACCCAGAGCTTACAAATGCAAAAAAAAAAAAAAAAAAAAAAAAATGATGATGATGAGAGAGAGAGAGATGCAAACCTAGTGCTAAATGTATTCTATTATGGTTTAAAATTCACACTTTCTCAGGGTACCTCATTGGCTTGGTTGGTAGAGGAGGAGACTCTTCATCTCAGGGTTATGAGTTTGAGTCCCACACTGGGTGTAAACATTACTTAAAAAAACTTTTTAAAAAGTAAAATAAAATTCACACTTTTTCTTAAGTTTGGATTATTAGTTAAGGCAAAACAAAGATTTTTTTTTTTTACTTTATTTAAGCTTTATTTAAACATATGATGTAACCCCACCACCCTCACCCAACCCCTCTTCCCCCCACCCCCCTCAGTTTGTTTTATGACATTAAGAGTCTCTTTTGGTTTTTCTCCCTCCCGATCCCATCTTCTTTCATTTTTACTTTTCCACATGATCTCCCTGATATGAAGAAGTGGAGATGCAACGGGGGTGGGAGTTAAGGTGGTAGGAAAAACAAAGATTTTTAATCATGGGAAATGGTTATGTATTTATACATCTGGTCACTCTTTTTTTTTTTTTAAAGATTTTATTTATTTATCAGAGAGAGTGAGCACAGACAGACAGAGAGGCAGGCAGAGGCAGAGAGAGAAGCAGGCTCCCTGCCGAGCAAGGAGCCCGATGCGGGACTCGATCCCAGGACACCGGGATCATGACCTGAGCCAAAGGCAGCCGCCCAACCAACTGAGCCACCCAGGCGTCCCCATCTGGTCACTCTTATTCTTCAACTTTCCTATTGCTTATTTATGTTCTGAAGGACTTATTTGATGGCCACAGAGTGTCTTAGACTTTTTTCTCATGTGCCCTACATTCTGCACCAGGCCAGAACACACTAATTCACCCCAAACAAAAACTATTCCTTAGCTTTGATTTTGGGTTGCTTTTAATTTTTCTTTTCGTGTGTGTGTGTGTGTGTGTGTGTGTGTGTGTTTAGATATGTAAGCTTATATATAGTAATGTAAGGCAAATTGCATTTTTCACATGTTAACAACTCAGAAATCAGGATGTATTATACAATCAAAGAGTCTTAGATTATTTGAGATACAGCAATCCTCGAGGTACACCATGAAAAATGGTAGCCTTCTGTTCCATGCCACCCTATCCCTGAAGTCTACTCCCCTTAGGCAACCACTTTTTACTTTTTAAAGATGTATTTATTTTCAGAGAGAGAGAGAGAATAGCCATGCACATGAGCGAGGGGAATGGGCAGAAGGAGAGGGAGAGGATCTCAAGCAGACTGCCTACTGAGTGCAGAGCCAGAGGCAGGGCTCAACCTCAGTACCTTGAGCTCATGACCTGAGTCAACATCAAGATTCGAAGCTTCAGGTCATGATCTCAGGGTCCTGGGATCAAACCCTGCCTAGGGTTTCATGCTCAGCACAGAGTCTGCTTGTTCCCTCTCCTTTCCCCTCTGCTCCTCCCCACCTCCACTTTCTTTCTCTCTCTTTCTCTCTCTCTCTCTCAAATAATAAATAAAATCTTAAGAAATAAAAAAAAGAGTTGGAAACTTAATCAACTCAGCCACCCAGGCACCCCAACTTTTTAAATGTTCCTATAGATAATTACTTATGTATTTTCAAAAACATACTTACATGGATATTGTTTTATTCTCCACTTTAGGCTTTTATCTACTTTCATTGTACAATAGAAGAAGGTATTTCATCTCTCTTAATCATCATCACCATCCCCTTCACTTGCCAATTCACTCTTCCTCTCCCAATATAACTGTGGTACACAAGATTCTAAAACATTCCCCAAGGTTTTTTTTATCCATGCTATACATACCTGATGTAATTCCCAGGACTGTGAAAAATTATATATTTTACTCCTATAATTATGTTATGTTATATGGCATAGCTGACCTTAAATTAAGACAGATTATCTGAGTGGGTCTGACTTAAATACATGAGCCCTTTAGAAGTATAGAGTTTTCTCCAGCCAGGAGCAGAAGAGGGAGACAGATAGATACACTCCAGCTATCCTGGAAGAAAGCAAACACCCATGTTGTGCAGTGTTGGTGGGAAGGCTGGACCTCTGAGAGCTGAGAACAGTCCTGAGCCAAGGACTAGCAGAAAAACAAGGACTTCAACCCTACAGCCACTAGAAAATTAATTCTACCAGCCATCTGAATAAACTTTTAATTGGACTCTTCCCCAGATCCTCCAAAATCTTGTGTCTTGTGAGACAATGAGGTGAGAAACCAGTTACTCTGTGCCTGAATATTTGACCTATGGAATTGTAAGCTAATAAATGGGTATTATTTTAGACTGACTCTGGAGCTGTCAGGATGGCCATTCTTAAAAACAAAAAAGTGTTGGTGAGGATGTAGAGAAATTTAAATAAAAAACTAATTCTGTAGTTATACCACATTTTCTCATTATACCAATATTTAGCTTTTATATGATCATGAATATATTAATATTATTTACAGGTGAGTCATTCCATAATTATATTTCATTGTTGAATAATTTTGTTTCCCTGGAGTTAATAATTACCTCACTTTTTTCCTTAGTATGTTGTGTATTTATCACTAATTCTCCTTGAAATTGTCAATTTGTTCAGTCAAACATACTAGGTCATTTATTAGTTTCACAGTTTTTGCCAAAGATCTCCCTTCTGGAGTCTTCTAACCTTCTGTTCAATCTGGACTGATTGCTTTCTTTCTCTCTGTAAAATTGCTTTAATGTTGAATCTCCCTTCACCACTATGCTGGAATGCCCTCTCTCCCACATTTCTTGAATTCCTTGTTTGCTTTCTTGGGTTACTCATTTCTAATAACTTCCTGTGAAAAGGACCTTGGAGATCATTTTTTTTCTCTTTTCTTTTTAATTGTGGGTGAGAACAGTTAACATAAAATCTACTCTCTTAAATTTGTAACTGTGCAATACACTATTGATAACTATGGGAACAATGTTGTATTGCAGGTCTGTAAACTTATCTTGCATAACTAAAACACTATACTCAGGGTGCCTGGGTGGCTCAGCCATTAAGTGTCTGCCTATGGTTCAGGTCATGATCCCAGAGTCCTGGGATCAAGGCCCATATCAGGCTCCCTGCTTGGTGGGGGGCCTGCCTCTTCCTCTCCACCTGCTCGTGTTCCCTCTCTCTCTGTGTCTCTCTCTGTCAAAAAAAAAAA
>ML098109.1:1428-30155 GCA_003697995.1 Taxidea taxus jeffersonii | reverse complement strand
TGTTCATCAAGGATATTGGTCTGTAATTCTCTTTTTTGATGGGATCCTTGTCTGGTTTGGGGATCAAGGTGATGCTGGCCTCATAAAATGAGTTTGGAAGTTTTCCTTCCATTTCTATTTTTTGGAACAGTTTCAGGAGAATAGGAATTAATTCTTCTTTAAATGTTTGGTAGAATTCCCCTGGGAAGCCATCTGGCCCTGGGCTTTTGTTTGTTTGGAGATTTTTTATGACTGTTTCAATCTCCTTACCGGATATGGGCCTATTCAGGTTTTCTATTTCTTTTTGGTTCAGTTTTGGCAGTTGATATGTCTCTCGGAAAGCATCCATTTCTTCAGATTGTCAAATTTGTTGGCATAGAGTTGCTCATAATATGTTTTTATGATTGTTTGTATTTCTTTGGTGTTGGTTGTGATCTGTCCTCTTTCATTCATGATTTTATTTATTTGGGTCCTTTCTCTTTTCTTTTTGATACGTCTGGCCAGGGGTTTATCAATCTTAGTAATTCTTTCAAAGAACCAGCTCCTAGTTTCATTGATTTGTTGTATTGTTTTTTTTTGTTTCTATTTCATTGATTTCTGCTTTGATCTTTATTATTTCTCTTCTCCTCCTGGGTTTAGGCCTTCTTTGTTGTTCTTTCTCAAGCTCCTTTAGTTGTAGGGTTAGGTTGTTTATTTGAGACCTTTCCTGTTTCTTGAGATAGGCTTGTATCGCTATATATTTTCCTCTCAGGACTGCCTTTGCTCTGTCCCACAGATTTGGGACCGTTGTGTTTTCATTATCATTTGTTTCCATGTTTGTTTGTTTTTTTTTTTTTCAATTCTTCTTTAATTTCCTGGTTGACCCATTCATTCTTTAGAAGGATGCTGTTGAGTCTCCATGTATTTGTGCTCTTTCCAAATTTCCTCTTGTGATTTATTTCTAGCTTCAGAGCATTGTGGTCTGAAAATATGCAGGGAATGATGCCAATCTTTTGATACTAGTTGAGACCTGATTTATGATCCAAGATGTGATCTATTCTGGAGAATGTTCCATGGGCACTAGAGAAGAATGTGTATTCTGTTGCTTTGGGATGGAATGTTCTGAATATATCTGTGATGTCCTTCTGCTCCAGTGTGCCATTTATGACCTTTATTTCCTTGTTGATCTTTTGCTTGGATGATCTGTCCATTTCAGTGAGGGGTGTGTTAAAGTCCCCTACTATTATTGTATTCTTGTCAATGTTTTTCTTTGATTTTGTTATTAATTGGTTTATATAGTTGGCTGCTCCCATGTTAGGGGCATAGATATTTAAAATTGTTAGATCTTCTTGTTGGACAGACCCTTTGAGTATGATGAAGTGTCCTTCCTCATCTCTTATTATAGTCTTTGGCTTAAAATCTAATTGACCTGATATAAGGATTGCCACCACAGCTTTCTTCTGATATCCATTAGCATGGTAAATTGTTTTCCACCCCCTCACTTTCAATCTGGAGGTGTCTTCGGGTCTAAAATGAGTTTCTTGCAGGCAGCATATGTATGGGTTTTGTTTTTTTATCCATTCTGAAACCCTTTGTTTTTTGATTGGGGCATTTAGCCCATTTACGTTCAGGGTAACTATTGAGAGATATAAATTTAGTGCCATTGTATTGCCTGTAAAGTGACTGTTACTGTATACTGTCTCTGTTCCTTTCTGATAATAGTTTTAGGGTCTCTCTTTGCTTAGAGGACCCCTTTCAATATTTCCTGTAGAGCTGGTTTGGTGTTTACAAATTCTTTCAGTTTTTGTTTGTCCTGGAAGCTTTTTATCTCTCCTTTTATTTTCAATGATAACCTAGCTGGATAAAGTATTCTTGGCTGCATGTTCTTCTCGTTTAGTGCTCTGAATATATCATGCCAGTTCTTTCTGGCCTGCCAGGTCTCTGTGGATAAGTCTGCTGCCAATCTAATATTTTTACCATTGTATGTTACGGACTTCTTATCCCATGCTGCTTTCAGGATTTTCTCTTTGTCACTAAAACTTGTAAATTTTACTATTAGATGATGGGGTGTGGACCTATTCCTATTGATTTTGAGGGGGTTCTCTGCACCTCCTGGATTTTGATGCTTGTTCCCTTTGCTATATTAGGGACATTCTCTACAATTATTCTCTCCAATATACGTTCTGCTCCTCTCTCTATTTTTTCTTCTTCTGGAATCCCAATCATTCTAATGGTGTTTCGTCTTATGGTATCACTTATCTCTTGAATTCTCCCCCTCGTGATTCAGTAGTTGCTTGTCTCTCTTTTGCTCAGCTTCTTTATTCTCTGTCATTTGGTCTTCTATATTACTAATTCTTTCTTCTGCCTCATTTATCCTAGCAGTAAGAGCCTCCATTTTTTATTGCACCTCATTAATAGCTTTTTTTATTTCAACTTGATTAGATTTTAATTCTTTTATTTCTCCAGAAAGGGCTTTTATTTTTCCCGACAGGGTTTCTCTAATATCTTCCATGCCTTTTTCGAGCCCGGCTAGAACCTTGAGAATCGTCGTCCTGAATTCCAGATCTGACATATTACCAATGTCTGTATTGATTAGGTCCCTAGCCTTCAAAACTGCCTCCTGTTCTTTTTATTGTGGTGAGTTTTTCTGCCTTGTCATTTTGTCCAGATAAGAATCCGCTGTTCTCCTTGTTAAGTGAACTTGGTCTTGGCTGGATTTCATGTTGATCTTCTGGGGAAGGGCCTGTTGTAGTGATTTTCAAGTGTCTCTACCCCAGGCGGAATTGCACCGCCTTTACCAGGGGCCCGGCTAAGTAATCCTCTCAGGTTCGCTTTCAGGAGCTTTTGTTCCCTGAATGCTTTCTGTAGTGTTCCGGAGGACAGGAATGAAAATGGCAGCCTCCCAATCTCCGGCTTGGAGGAGCTGAGAGCTCGGGGCCCCAGTCTTCAGTGAGCCTTCAGAGAAAAGCACTTAATCACTCCTGTCTCCTCAGCCTCCAGCCGCACTTGGAAAAAATCGTGCATAATCAGTCCCATCTCACAGGCCTCTGGCTGGGCTCCGAGGTCACCCAGCCTGTGACCAAGCATCTCTGTCTCTGGCAGATTCCCACCTGGAGTCTCCGAATCCCATAGATCCCTGAGCTCTCCCTGGTTGGAGTCTCCCCGGATCTTGTGGGGACCCCTCGTACAGAGCACCAGGCCGTGTCACAGACCATGGCTCTAGGAAACCCCGAGTTGAGAGCTCACTCCTCAGCTCTGTCTCCACAGCCGGCTTCCCCGCTCTAATACCTGTGAGCTCTGCGACACTCAGACACCCGTGATCTTTCTGTGACCCCACGGGACCTGAGTCCACGCTGTCCCCGTGAGGTCTCCACCCCAGTTTAACCTCTGGAGCGATGTCCCTCCATGGAGCAGACTTTTAAAAGTCCTGATTTTGTGCTCCGTTGTTCCACCGCTTGCCGGGAGCCAGCCCCTCCCCCCGGGGTCTATCTTCCCGTCATATTGGATTCACTTCTCCGCTGGTCCTACCTTTTAGAAAGTGGTCGATTTTCTGCTTCTAGAATTATTGTTCTTCTTCTCTTTAATGTCCTCCTGTATTCGCAGGTGTTTGGAATGGTTTGATAGGCTATCTAGCTGATCTCCTGCTGCCTGATGTCGTCTCAACCTGCTACTTCTTTGCCATCTTGACTCTGCTCCCCTTGATACTTGACAGTATTCTTTTTAAAATAAATAGATAATTCTAAGTCAGTAACAGTAAAAGGAAGTGTATCTCTGCATGCATGTGAAAGCCCTATCTCAGGGTATTATTACATCTCAACCTTCCTCTGCCTCAACCTGACTTATTTGAAAAACCTCATTTATTTGAACAATCAAGAAGTGCAATGTCTGAGTAGCTATATTTTCTGTGTTTTAGATTTGGAGGTGATAACTTTGAAACAACCCAAAATACAAATATTTCTTAGCTTTCTCTCTCTCCATAACCTTTTCTTATATACAGAAGTGAGTTATTAGAGTGTTAAAAATTCTGCCGATGGATATCTCAATAAGATTAAAAATAACATAAAAGTAGACCAAGTGGTAAAAGGAATATTGACTTTCTCTTTATTGCACATTTAACAATATGAAAGATAGTAAAATACAATTTTATGTTAGATAATAATAAAAATGTGTGCTATAATACTGTGTATTTATGTGTATTTATGGCAAGCTTTCCAATCTTCTGCTTAATTTCTGAATATGAGAACCAATAATGCACTTTCTTCATTAGTTGTGTATTTCTTAGTGAAAGTGACATTTATTCATCATTGAAGTATTAGCAATTTCCTTTTGCCAAATTATTACTTGTAACCAAGCATACATACATACATAATACATTGTGATCACTAAATGAGAAGCTGAGATGAAATCGGGTTCTAGAAATGGTCATATATATTAATAATGGGTGTGTTTAGATATACAGATAAAAGACAAGCTGATGATATTATCCACAGCTCCAAATAAACTAATCATTTATTATAATTTTATTTAACCTTTTTTAGATTTGGCTTTTATTAGATAATTCATTTATATCTGGTTTTCTTTTAGATATTACTTGGAGCTATTTCTTTTATGATTTAGGGGAAAAGCATATTTTTCAACAATTTCCTGGTTGTTTAGTTTTTGTCCAGTTAAACTGTATATATACATATATATCTATATGTAGATATATATGGTGAACCTCAATTATGGCGTTTAATATGGAAAAATATTCTCAGTTAAATATCAGTTATCTCTTCCTAGAAATTATTGATCTTGCCCTTAACCTTGTCAAAACAATTCGGGTTGAGGATGAGGAAACAGGCTTATAATACAAAGATTTTGATGGCACCATTAAGTCTGTAGCACATAGTCTTAAATTAGAAGTGTTTTAAGAATGATTGCTTAGGTTTGTAGGAAATATGATTAGTGATATCATTATAAAGGGAAAAAAAATCCCTCATCTCTTTTATTTTATATATGTGTAATTTGATTCTATTACTCACACTATTTGCTATTCATCTTATGTCATCTTCCATACTCACATTGTTTGCTATTCATCTTGTGTCATCTTGTGCTTTAGTTTTAAGCAATAAAAAATATTATTATCTCACATATTATTTTCCTGTTTGTCAATTTTGTTTTAATAATAAGCTATATTTCTCAGGACTGAGGGTCAATTTTAAGTCAAATACACACATAAACATTTATCTTTCTATAGCTAATTCAATGACTTTAGTATAAGATGATGTTTAGGAAAAGCTCACTACCCTGTGACTTGTCAGCAGCTTCTAAAATTGCTGTCAAGCAGAAGGTTTGACAACACTCCGTATCAAGGCCTGGAATTTCTTTGAATAGTAATTGAGGAAGCCTAATTATATTACATTTAAATCAGGTTGTTCCTTCCTTCTCTCCATTAAAAAAAATCGATTTTCAAGAAATATCTTAAAATTAATGTGCCAAATGTGATTATTGATTTATATTTATTAAAGCTGTGAATAAGGTGAAAGATCATTTCATTTGACTCTGAAACCAAATTTAGAGACTACATAAATTAAAAGCAGTTTCAGAGTTATAGAAGTCCCCCTTTATCTATAGGTGTATGTTCCAAGACCCCCAGTGGATATCTAAACTTCAGATAGAACCAAACCCTATATATACAATATTTTTTCCAATACATACATGGCTATGATAAAATTTATAAATTAGGCCAAGTAAAAGATTAACAATCATCTCTAATAATGAAATAGAACAATTTTATCAATATGCCATAATAAAAGTTATGTAAATGTGGTCTCTCTCTTTGTCTCAACCTTCATCTTGTGATGATATGAGTTTATAAAATGCCTGTATGTTGAGAGGAAATGAGGGGAATGGCATACACATTGTGATGTTGTGTTAGGCTACTGTTGACTTTCTGATGATATTCAGAAAGAGGATTATCTGCTTCCAGATCACACTTAACCATGGGTAACTAAAACTGTGGGAATCAAAACCCTGGATGAGGGGCTACTGTATTAATCTCTACCCCTGTGCAAAAGAAAATCACTAACTAGAGTATAGTGTTTACATACATTTCTTTTGTATTTAACATTAGAGTTTCCAAAAACAAATACACACACACACACACACACACACACACACCAAAAACAAACAAACAAACAAACAAATAAAACAGTTTTTCAAAGTACGCGGGTCAAGTCTTTTTTCCCACCTCTGTCAGTAAGTTTAAATTCTGTCTATATATGAATGCATGTATGTATGTATGTATGTATGTACATATGTATCATCTATCATCTACTCTATCTACCAACATACCAATTTATCTATCCATCCATCCATCTCACCTATCATTTGTTTTTAATCATGCAGTTAGATTCACTTTCTATAGTCTTTGTTTTACCCTGTTGAGACTACATTTGTAGGCTCAAACACTGTGTGTGTGTATTAATGAAAGATATTAGTATATAGTTTATCTGTGCCTGCTTGGTATTAGTATTATTCTGGCCTCATAGAAATATGCATGAAGTATTCCCTCTTTATTTTCTGGAACATATTATGAAGTATTGGTATTAATTTTTTCCTTAAATTTTATTAAAATTTAAAAGTGAAACTTTCTGGCCCTGGAGTTTTCTTTTTTAGAAGGTTTTTAACCAAAAAATCAATTTATTTAGTAAGTGTAGAATTATTAAATTATGTATTTCATTTTGATGTGTTTTGGTAGTTTGAGGTTTCAAGAAATTGCCTCTTTTATATAAGTTGTCAAATTTTTTGACATAGGATTTTTTTGTATAAATACCATATGATCAATAATGTCATTTCTTCCACTTTTCATATTGATAATTTTTTTATTCTGTGTTTTTCTTTTTCTTTTTTTTTGTCAGCATTACTAGAAGCTTATCAATAATACTGATATTTTCAAAGACCTGTCTTCTGTTTTGTTGTGGTTTCCCCAATTTTATTGATTTCTACTCTATATTTTCAATTATTATTTCCTTATTCAACTTGTTTGTATTTAACTTGTTTTCCTTTCCCTAGTTTCTTATGGTGGACTTTTAGATTATTTGGTTTTAGACCTTGATTTTCCAATGCAAGTTTTTAATAACATAAATTTCCCTCTAAGCAATGCTGTGGCTATATTGACACATTTTGACATATTTTGTTTTCACCTTTATTCATTTGAAAATATTTTGAATTTTTCTTAGACTTTGTCCTTAACACATGGGTTATATTAATGTGAAATTTTTCCCAATTATCTGGAAATTTCCCAGATATATTTTTAATTATACTCATGTCTCCTATCCCTTGTGTCTGGTAAATACCAATCTGTTTTCTATATCTATTAGCTTTTTGTTTGTTTGTTTGTTGGTTTTGTTTATCAGATTCTGCACATAAGTGAGATTATATGATATTTATCTTTCCCTATCTTATTCCCTGTCTTTTAGCATAATGCTCTTAAGGTCCATCCAGGTTGTTATAAATGGAAAGATTTGATTTTTTAATGGCTAAATAACATACAGTCTCTTTATCCATTCATCCATATGGACACTTATGTCATTTTCATATCTTGGTTATTATAAATAATACTGCAATGAGCATAAGGGTACATATAACTTTTGAGTTAGTTTTTCAAATATCTTTGTTTTTTAATGTCCAGGATAACTCATTTAGGATTCAATAGCATACTTTGTACAATTGTTCTTCATTTAAATTTGTCAAAAGTTATTTCATGATATAAAATATGGTCTACCATGGTTATTGTTTCTTGCAGATTTAAAAATAATATGTTCTGCTGTTATGTGAGATATTTTATTAATGTCAATTTGACCAAATTGTCTGATATTCTACCCACTTATTCTGTCAGTTTTTGAGAAGAGTATTAATGTTTCCAAATATACTTTTAGGTTTTTCTATTTTTGTTTTTTAAATGTGTATATTTTATCCTAGTGTATTGTGAAACTCTGATATTAGGTAAATACACATTTAGGATTGTTTTAACTTCCTGCAGTATTGACTCTATATTATTATTTAATTTCCCTTTAATTTACTTTCTGGATGTTAATACTTGTGTGGAATATATTTCTCCATTCCATTCCTTTAAATCTATCTATGTCTATATTTAAATGAGATACTTACAGTCAGTATGAGGTTGGGTCTCAATTTTTTTCAATGTTTTATTTGAGAGAGAGAGGGAGAGAGAGAGAGTGCACAAGTGGTGTGGGAGAGGCAAAAAGAGAGGGAGAAGTAGACAGACTCCATACGGAGCAGGGAGCCCAATACAGGGCTTGGTCTCAGGGCCCTGAGAACATGACCTGACCAGAAATCAAGAACGGGAGACTTAACTGAGCCACCTAGGCACCCCATGAAAAGATATATTTAGACCAAACATGATACATACTGCGTTTGCTTTGGGGGGGGGCATTTAAAAGTTAAGATCTCAATGAATTAACTCTTCTTTTCTGTTATTCTTACAGCATAAAGAATTTGTGAAAGTAGTTTTCCTTAAGGAGACTAATGGAGTCAAAGAAAGTATATGTTTAAATAAAATCTGAAGTCTAGGAATTATAGATCTTAGCAAGGAATCTATTAAAGTGCAAAAAATCAGTAGAACATGCTTATGATAAGTATTCATATTTGCAGTGTATTACAAAATATCCAGCATTAATTAACAAGAACAAAATTGAGTCAGAGAAATGTGTCAGAAGCTTTCAACTTCCTTTTTATTTGGTTTTATTTTATTAGGTTGCTTTTTTGTCTTGTTTGGTTTTCCTTCCTTTCCACGAACCATCTATCACCCTAACTTGGTGCCAATATCTGATGTTACCTAAGATTTCTGAGGACATTGATTCCTAACATGTGGTTCACAGATTCTTGGAGTTCCCTCTTTTAAGGAAGAGATTTTAGGGGACTCAACGAGTAAAAACTATTTTCATAATTATACTAAGACTTGTTTTTCCTTTTCCATTATGTTGATATTTTCAATAACAGTACAAAACAATGAAAAGTAAAAGTGCTAGCATCTTAATATGAATCACAACAGGCACAATACTGTGCTACTAATTATTGTATTTTTTTACCTCTTCAAACAGGAAAAAAAGAATACAACACCCACAACAACATCATTGAATCACTGACTTTTAATACAACTCTTTTTAATATTTTTTGTGAAGCAATAACTATGCATAAAGCACTATTTCCATTTACTTATTATTTCTAGTTATCAAAGCCTTAATTCCAATGTATTCTGTACAATTGGCACATATTAGGAGTTTAATAAATATTCATACAGTTAATGTTATCAATAAAATTAAAGTGCTATGTGTATATATTATAAAATTATGCTGTCAGAAAGCTGCTTTCTTTATTTTGAATACATGTTCCTGCCCTCACTTCTGAATTCCATTAGTAATAGTTGTTTTCCGGCAGAAAGAACCTGGTGAGTGTGACCTTGGCATTTGGCATTCTGGGGACCCATAGAGAGAGATGGAATAGAGCTCTAATTCTGGCAATTGAACAACTGGAGAGCAGAGAGACTTCCTCCTGGTACTAAAGAACACAGCCTGGCGCATTGCTGGCTTGATGGAACAGAGACTACCACTTCTGAAGACCGAGATCTATATCTGCCAGCAAGCATAAATTATGTTTGAGTATCCACAAAGAAAACATTTTTAAAACTGAGATGGATGACCTAGGAGCCACATAGAGGAAGTTAATCAAAATGGTAAAAAGTCATTGTTAGTAGGATAAGCTTTGGAAGAGACAGGTAACAAATTGAGTAACAGAAGGAGGAAAGAGAAGGAAAAGAAAGAGGAGGAAGATTTAAACAAAAAAAAAGGAGGAAGAAAGGCTACAAAAATACTAATTTGAAGGGGCAGATTCACCCCAGTGTTTATAGCAGCATTATGAACAATAGCCAAATTATGAAAAGAGCTCAAATGTCCATTTACTGATGAATGGATAGAGAGGTGGTGGTGGTGGTGGTGGTGGTGGTGGTGGTGGTGTGTGTGTGTGTGTGTGAGTGTGTGTGCGTGTGTATTTAATGGAGTATTACTCAACTATAAGAAAGAATGAATCCTTTCATTTGCAAGACATGGGTGGAGCTACAGAGTATTATGCTAAACAAAGTAAGTCAGAGAAAGACAAATGACATATAATTTCACTTCTATGTGAAATTTAAGAAACAAAACAAATGAACATTGGGGGGAAAGAGAGAGATAAAATAGACTCTTAACTATAGAGAACAAACAGGGTTGTTACAGAGGAGGTAGGTGGGGGTCATGTTAAATGGGTGATAAGGATTAAAGAGGGTACTTGTGATGAGCACTGGGTGTTGTATGTGAGTGATGAATGCTAAATTCTCCGGACCAACATTACACTATATGTTAACTAACTGGAATATAAATAAGAACTTGAAAAAGAAAAAAAAATGACATACACTTAACTGGGAAAATAAATAAATAGCATACTTAAGTGTAAAAAAAAAGAGTAGGAGTAGTAGGAGGAGGAGAAAATGGGGAAAGAGTTGAGCACTTCAATTTCTACATTAGAACAAATATTTGTGGAATAGAAATATACCTTTAAAATGTAAGGTATCAAAAAAAAAATGTAAGGTATCTATATGTAATTTTTCCAGTAGATGTTACTATGACGACTCACATTAATGTCCTGAAAGATAAAATGGAATGAACACAACAAAATACAAAGAAATGGGAATAACAAAGGAAAGATAAAATAGGAAAATTGAAGAACACTGCAGAACCTTAAAATGCAAGTGACAGACATTCATAAGTATGGAAAGAGCTGGTGGAAAACAAGGGACTTCACAAAAATAGTACAAAAAATTGTATTGAACTTAAAGAGATTTTGAGTCAGAAGATTAAAAAGGCTAATTCAGTTTCATTTAAGCAGGGCTGAGCAGAAATACTAGTAAAAATGCTGAACTCTAAGTAGAGGGGAAAATCTGGAAAAGCTCCCAGACAGATAAAGGACAAATTAACACCAAAAACAAACAAACAAAAAATTAGTTTGCTCTGATAACTTTCATGCAACAACACACATCAGAAGACAGTGGAATAAAATATGGGGAAAAAAGTCTGGCATTTTCTACTTAGATGAGGTATTACTCACAAATGAAGATGAAAAACTGGTATTTACTGATTTGCAATGTTTTAGAACCTATACCTACAGTGTGTTCCATTATGAAGGATAATATGGCCATGATGGATTCTGCAGTGGAATATGTTTTATTTATTTATTCATTCATTCATTCATTCTACTTTTTTAGAATATGAATTTTAAATAATGCACATGCAAACATTTCAATTTCATCCTTTTATTTAAATCTTCTCTTTTGGGGTGCCTGGGTGGCTCAGTCATTAAGCCTCTGCCTTCAGCTCAGGTCATGATCCCAGGGTCCTGGAATCAAGCTCAGCATCAGGCTCTCTGCTCAGCAGGAAGCCTGCTTCTCCGTCTCCCACGCCCCCCGCTTGTGTTCCCTCTCTCTGTCAAATAAATAAATAAATAAATAAATAAATAATATTTTTTAAAAATTAAAAAAAAAAAATAAGCCTTCTCTTTTCTAGGTCTGAGAAGCTAGATCAGAGGAGAAGGAATATTGGGAGGCAGAGTCCCAAGTCCTTGAAGGGAAATGATAGAGACATGAGCTGGAGGCAAGGACTATGACAAATAAATTAAATTTAATTAAATAAATATAAAAAAATAATTAAATAAATTAAAACCCTGGGTTTGGGGACAGGGGACACTACAATCTGACCTTCTGGCTTCCAAGACCTTGAGGCTGACAGAATAAGAGCCATAAATGCAGAGCATATGCTCTCCTTTTCCACCTCTGTCCCAGGGCAACTCCTAGACTCACTGTAATGTATTTGCATTGCAGGAACCAAGCCCCTCCCCAACCATGGAGAAAGGCTGCCATGATGGTTCTGTACAAACCTTGTAGGGTCAAAAACTCCCGCTCCCAACCTGAGGAAGTAGAGGTTTCCCATTTGACTGGAAGGAAACCAATGTTGTCATCCACTCAACTAAATTTCATAATTGCTAGTATTTTAAGAATTTATCTTTGTTAAAGAGATAACTAATATTTGGAAATGTATAGAGAGCTTATTATATAAATTTGAGTTAACATTTTTTTTTTAGAAGGTAGAGACTTCTGAATGACCAACTGCAAGTGATATGACTTATTTAAGTGTTTAGGTGTGGATGCAAGGAGGTTGAAACACAAAGAGAAGAGAATTCAAAACATTTCCAGTGAAAGTGCAAGTTACTAGTGGAAAGGCAGTTAAGTTCTTTAAAAATGTTAAGGAGCATAAAATGCTGATATATAACATATCAGATATAAGCTACACCCTGCCAAGGGATACATTTAGACTCTGTCTTGAAAATGTCTGAAATGGTTCACTCTATCATTTCTTTTTTCTATTATTTAATGATTTCATACAGTCTGGAAGACAGTCTAACAAGACTTTTTATTCATTTACTGCTTTGTATGATACATGCAGATGTATTTCATAACAGCCATTTAGATTTATTTAAATTCTAAGTCTTATTCATATTTGAATAAACACTTATTAGTTATTTCTTTAATAATAATAATTATTACTTCTGCATTTATCATTTATATGTCTATATCAACATATACCTATCTATAATATTCATCTATTATATTCATAATAACCAATACAGACCATTAAAGATTATACTTGTAACCAAAGGTTTAACTAAACATGGTGATTGTTTCATTTTGTATTCTAATGGAAGTAATAAAATATGTTTCTGAATTATAAGAAGTGATTACTGACAGATGTTTATATTATAAATTTTTGCTCAATAATTATTTTCACATGCATTTTGTATTATAAAATGAATAGCTATTCATAATTAAATCCTCTAAAATAGGTATTTTTTTGTATTTCTAGGAAAATATTAAGGCACTGGCTATTTTAAGGCCATTTCATATTCATATAAGTTTTGGAAATATGACAAGTTCAACTTAGCATCCAAATGTGTAGGTACTAAGCATAAAAATAATAAATTTCTCATGCCAACAAACTTCTTAGACTTGATTTTAAACTCATGCTAAGATACTGAGCAGTATGTAACAATTTTAGCTCCTTAATAACGTATAAGATAGGCTTGATTTAGTAATAAAAAGGCCTTGGAAAGAATGTTTTAAAAAATAAATCTTAATTTCTAAACAAAGTTTAATTTTACCAAAAGAATCCTGTTAGACCTCCCAGTCCCATAACAACAAACACAGTCACATAACCTGCTTCTGCTTCACTTTTTTGCCATATATATTTAATTTAGGAAACATTTATATGTTATATAAAATACAAATATATATTTTGTTAAGATAAAACAATACTGTCAACAACTCAATGAGGAGGTTGACTATAACATTCAGTGGATTACCATGGGCACTATTACTAAAGCTCAAACTGAAAATACCATACAAGCTTTTTTATCAATCAATCAATCAATCTGGCTGTCTTTCTATCATCTATTTGTATTTTACTGTGGGGGGGGTTCTCAACATTTTCTTTGTTTAAGTAAGACAGATTGCTTAATGTATTTTACTCTTTCAATAACTGACTTGTTTTATATCCTATACAGAATTTTGA
The DNA here is from genome assembly GCA_003697995.1 of Taxidea taxus jeffersonii. Classification (NCBI taxonomy): domain Eukaryota; kingdom Metazoa; phylum Chordata; class Mammalia; order Carnivora; family Mustelidae; genus Taxidea; species Taxidea taxus. The sequence continues at coordinate 16,542 of ML098109.1, read as the reverse complement.
GGTGGAAAAAAAACTTATATCTTGCAATGGCATTGAGGATTTAAAATAAGACGTTAAAATAAGAATTTAATGTTCTGTCCACATCCCCAAATGAACATGGCCGGTAATGGATGTGCATTAGGATCAGTTAGTTTACCTTACCACCTGTCTTTCTCTCTTGGTTTGACTCTATCAAAATGCGTATAGATAACATCCCCAAATCCTGGCACTCTTGCCTATGTATTTGGGGCTAACAGGTAATTCATGAACACCTTACTGTCTCATTAATACATTTTGCTAAGTTCTACAAAAAATTGTAGGGCTCACTTAAATATAGGAAGTCAGAATTGGAGTTATATTTTGCCTAACAATCCAGAGCATTTTAAACATAGACTAGTGATTTGTAAATTTTAATTCTTAAAATTTCCAGAACCAAACACTCAATTAACCTATTCAAATTTCAAAAATCTAAATGTGAGTATTCTGAAAGTGATTTTTATATTTAATTTGTGAAGCTAAATACATGCATAAATATGTATTTTCATTAGAATAAAGTGTTCTGATATGTATGTGTATGTATGACTGTGGGTGTATGTGAGTATACTTTAAAATCACTATCACAATTAAGCCAGTGTGATCTGAAAAGAGAGAGAGCGGTTCAGAGTAATCTGGGCAAAACAGAACATATATATATATATATATATATATATATATATATATTGATTTTCCACCTTCCAAAATACTTCCATAAATCATGATCATTGTATGCCATTCCTATGTGCCCTTGATGCTGCAGACTATAATCTAATCTTTTACTTCAAGCTTTTAGAAAAGGACATTTTTCTTAGCATTTCTTCCTGCTTATGCATTTTACTTACTTTCTCTGTCTGCTTTTTTCTTTTATTTACCTACAATATTGCTAGCTATACACATGATGTGACATCTCAAGGTCAACAAAATGAACTAATGAATAATAATACTTTTGTTCTCGGTGGGATTCTTGCCCATGAGTTTGGTAAACTAAGAAAAAATAAACTTTCAAGCACAGCAGTGTTTGCAAGCTTCTAAATGTGATTTCTGAAATGTTTAAGGCCCCAAATCCTTATGACTTCACCATAAATTAAGGACTTCAACTTTATACAGACCATCTTCATCTAGTATTTTCTATGTTCTGTATCCCCAAGAACATCCTATGTGATCTGACATTTGCATTCAGGATAAAACAAATTGATAAATGGTTTGTAATTTTCATTTTGTATGAAATCAGAAGTAGTATTATCCTGGCAATATTCAAGGAATGATTAGTCCTTTCTCATTTATATTTATTACTCTTTTCTATTTTGACAATTTTTCCCATATTCTGATTATTCATTACCACCACTTGCACAATTGATTGGCTATAATGAATGCTGTGAGCTCTACTCAACTGAAACAGCTCTTCTTTGTTGGATTCACATTGGAAAATAACAAAAGTGTGACAGGTAAATATATTGGATATGAGAGTGCAAGAAAATGGATTAGAACAGGACAAGTGAAATGAAGAAAAAGAAAAAAATACGAAAGACTTTATTAGAAGCAATAAATGTACAAAAATAGCAAGTTAGCAAGAAAGAGATTCAATGAATCAATTGCACCTTTGTACAGTGTTTCTTAATAGCTTCTCCTCTTAAAACACATTCTAAAGAAACTCCAAAAGCAAAGAGTCTTTAATGGAATGTACCTTCACTGAAGGGTAGCAACTTGACACACTTCTTTCAGGAGAGTTTGAATTTTATAATGGAAATATCATGACATTAACCAAAGGTGTTCACTAACTGATCTGAATTAAATAGATACAAACCAAAGGCAAGATACCCTTAGGAATTTGAACATAGAATAATAATGGCCTAATTTATTCAGAGTATAAAGTGCAGCTTAAGTTCAGTAAAGCAATTATAATTTCTATCTTCAGAAATGTTTTATTTTAATCACTATACTCATGTTATTTTCCCCCAATAATAATTAATTGCCTTTCATACACAATATCCATCTGTCTATCATCTATCTATCTATCATCTATTTTCAGTGATGAAAATGAAAGGCATTCTCACTTGATGTTAAAAAAAGTAAATCTAGATTGTTATTTACTGCAAAGATTCTAAATCGATAAACTAACCTGCTTAAGCTCATTTTAAAATGAAACATATGCAAGTATAGAAAATATTTAAAAGATAATAATAAACTTAGGAGAAGGTTAAGATTTAGAATGAAATGAAAAATAGCAGAAAGGAAGACTCTAGTTATCTCTGATTGTTTTGAAACCTTGGGATAATTTTTAATAGTTCTAAAAATTCCTAAAGAAGTTCGTGTTTACTAAAATTTGTAAAAACAATTGTCATCATTTTATTCCTATTTTTAATTGCTATTTCCTAAAATTATAAAACAAATAATTCATGTACATTATATAATTTCTAAGAATATTAATATGATTCCAAAGTTTGCCTTTTAAATAATACAAAATGCATTGCTATTTGTGATTTTCAGGAATGTTTTATTTATTCTTTTTCTCTTCTCTCGTGAAGTCATGTTTGCCTTTACTGGATTCTAGCAAATAAGAAATGATTTAAAGTCAACAAATATTCCTAAATGCTTACAATCAGAAAGAACAGTATTATGCAGATTAACTCAATTTAAAAAAAATACTCAATAACAATTTATTGAATGAATTTTCAATAAAGTGGATTTTGAAGGTTATCAACTTTAATAAAACTTGATTTTATTTTCTTTACCGATTTGAATAAACTACTCACTATAACTACAATTTAAAGTTAGAAATAGGATTAATTTTGATGATGGTGTTCACGATAGTATTGACTTATTAGTCCACTTTGAAGAATCATTTGTATGTTTAACTTACTGTGTTACATCATCATTTTAACTCTACTTGGTCAAAGATAAAGCTGGGCATTAACTAAAGTAATGGAAACATATTTTGTTCTACAACTACTGGCAGTAGGGGAAAGTGTTGTGGCTGACTCAGACTTGTGCAGAGATGTCTGGGTGCTTTATGGGACAATGAGGGATCAGAGAAGAGACAAGTGGAGGTGCCAGGGAAGCGAAAAATTATGACGGCTTGGTCAGTGTAAATGCCGTTCAGACAGCTGGGTCTGCTACCTGACAGTATAGAAGATAGAATTTTATTCTGCAACAAAGTTTGGGAGACAGAGTCCTTATCCTTTCTGATAGAAATTTCAAAGGCATGGCTTCCAGGTCCTTGAGAAAGATATTCCTGGGTTATAGGAGATACATAAGTATATTTATCAAAAGAATAGAGGAAGCTTTTTAAAAAATAAATGCTCTAGGACAGGGAGTTCTTAAGCTGAAACAAGTAACAAATTCTTTTGGCAGCCTTGAGCTTTCTCAAGACAAATTTTAAAGGAGGGTGGGATCCTCCTAATGACTCCATCTGTAGCAGTTGGAAGGCATGCTAGGGTTTGTTCAAATCTCTTAGCACAGGGGTTTGAATAGAGTCCTGCATGCCCAGCGTACTTTGCAGTTTGTTTTTTTTTTTAAAGATTTTATTTATTTATTTGACAGATAGAGACCACAAGTAGGCAGAGAGGCAGGCAGAGAGAGAGAGGAGGAAGCAGGCTCCCTGCTGAGCAGAGAGCCAGATGCGGGGCTCGATCCCAGGACTCTGGGACCATGACCCGAGCTGAAGGCAGAGGCTTTAACCCACTGCACCACCCAGGCGCCCCTTTGCAGTTCTTAGATTAGATCAGACAAACCCCGAGACTACAGAGAATAGGAACTGATGTAATGCTAACACATGCTACTACTTACAAAGAGGTGATAAGAGGCAGACCAAGAAAAATTAAATAGAAATGGATCAAACTGTTCAGCAGCAACAACAAAAATGAGAACAAGAGGATGAGTAAATATTGACATAATTAGTGACAATATTTACGTGTTGTTAGCAAATGAATATTTATGACCCCCATTTGTATGTTGAAACCAATTCTCCATGTGACATTACTGAATATAGGGACTTTGGGAGATGATTAAGTCCTAAGTAAGAGGCTCTCATGAATAGGTTTAATGTCCTTACAGAAGACCGCTGGAGAGCTCCCTAGCCCCTTCTGCCCTGTGAAGACACAGGAAGAAGATGGTCATCTATGTATCAGAAAGTAAGCTCTCACCAGACACCAGCTCTGCTTTGATCTTTAACTTCTTTGCCTTGATCTTTAACTTCTCAGTTCCAGAATTGTGAGAAATAAATTTCTGTTGTTATTAAGAAGCTACTCACTCAGGCTCTGGTGTCTTGCTATAGTAAATCAAAAGTACTAAATGGGCATTTATCATTCAAAATAGAATATCTTGGAATTAACTTTATAATAAGTTTTGACAATTATTTATAAATTCAACAAATTTTACTTTTTAAAAAATATTGTTATTATTTTTTAAAGATTTTATTTATCTTTTGACAGAGATCACAAGTATGCAGAGAAGTAGGCAGAGAGTGAGGAGGAAGCAGGCTCCCTGCTGAGCAGAGAGCCCGATATGGGACTCCATCCCAGGACCCTTGGATCATGACCTGAGCTGAGGGCAGAGGCTTTAACCCACTGAACCACCCGGGTGCCCCTGTTATTTTTTTTTTAACTCTACTGCCAACGAGGGGCTCAAACTCATGGCTTCAAGATAAAAAAATCACATGATCTACTGGCTGAGACAACCAGACACTCCAACAAATTTCACTTCTGATTAATAACATGGGTTTTATTTTTTTAATTTTTTTTTAAGATTTTATTTATTTATTTGTCAGAGAGAGTGAGCACAGGCAGACAGAGTGGCAGGCAGAGGCAGAGAGAAAAGCAGGCTCCCTGCCAAGCAAGGAGCCCGATGTGGGACTCGATCCCAGGACGCTGGGATCATGACCCGGGCCAAAGGCAGCCACTTAACCAACTGAGCCACCCAGGCGTCCCAATAACATGGGTTTTAAAATGGGAATAAAATATATAAAAGTAACACCAATTAGCAGTTTGTAGGCCACCAGTTTCTATCAGCAATGCCAGAGTGAACAGATTAATTATAGTATCCCAATTTTATACTAGAAATATTTAGTTGTGTTACATGACCCCAACGTACTTCCTCATAATGTTCACTTTTCTGACTATAGATTTTTGCTTGAATTTATTGAAATCGAATTTATAATTTTGATGAGTTTTAATAAATACATATTCCTATATAAATAACATTAAGGTACAGATCATATGTATCACCTCAAAAAGTTTTTCTATTACTTTTTGCTGTCAATTTTCAGTCAAAGGTAATCATTGATGTCATATCTGTCACTATAAATTAGTTTTTCCTTTTTTTGCATTCTCATAGAAATGGAATATTTCAGTATGAACACTTTCATGTCCATCTTCTTTTGAGCATCATAGTGTTTTAGAGATAAATCTGTGTTTGTGTGTAGTAGTCATTCATTACTTTTTTTAAAGATATTATTTATTCACTTATTTGTCATAATGAGAGAGAGAAAGCACAAGCAGGCAGAGTGACAGGCAGAGGCAGAGAGAGAAGCAGGTTCCCTACGGAGAAAGAAGCCTGATGTGGTACTCAATCCTAGGACCCTGGGATCATGACCTGAGCTGAAGGCAGGGACTTAACTGACTGTGCCACCCAGGTGTCCTTAATTCATTACTTTTTATTACTGGATGTTATCTCAACTATGGATATAGAGTTTTCTTCCATTTACCACTGAATGAAATTTTGAATTATTTTCAATTGGGGATGATTATGACTACAATTGCAAGGAATATTCAAGCATAAATTTTGAAGTAAATAGTTTTATTTACTTTTTTAAGATTTATTTATTTATTTTAGAGAGAGAGAGAGAGAGAGAAGATAGAGGGGAAGATGGAGAGGGAGAATTTTTATAATTGTCTTTTCTTTACATACACTCTCATTTTTTTTTCCCTCTGCTTCTATGATTTTTCTCTTTACCACTAATTCCAGCACTATGATTTAAATGGGCCTTCATGTGGGGGCGCCTGGGTGTTTCAGTTGTTTAAATGTCTGGCTTTTGATTTCTGCCCAGGTAATGATCTTGGGGTCATAGGATTGAGCTTGGCATCCAGCTCCACGCAGGCTGGGGACAGAGACTGGTTAAGATTCTCAAAACTCTTTAAATGGGCCTTAGTGTGGTTATCTTTGTTCTTCTTCTATTATAGGTCTTTGTTTCCTTCATGGTCCATAATTATACATCTGCTAGATGGCTCACTATTTCACCACTGGTCATGGAATCTCTATTGTTCTTTTTATCTTCGTGTTTTTTGTGTGTGTACTTTACTTTGGTGGTTCCTATCGCTTTGTCATTGAGTAGATTGATTCTTTCTTATGTGGTAACTATTAATTCCATTCAGAATTGTTTTAATTTCAATATTGTAGTTTTTATCTTTAGAAGTTCCACATGGTTCTTAATTTTGATCAGATGTAGGACATCACATATTTAATACTGTTGAATGTTCCTTTACTATCCTCCTTTAAAGTGTTTTGAAGCTTGAACTTTAACAAGGCAAAGCTTATTTTTAAACTCTGTTAGGACAAGTCTAGAGTAGTCTTTAATTGAAATACACTTTAGTCCAACTACTAAATTGTGACCATACCCAGTTCTATACTGAATATTCCAGATGTTCCAAGAAGATCATCATTCTAAATGGCTAAAACTGAAATTAATGTCCAATTCTATGTGAGTTCATTTCATTTTTCAGCTTCCAATATCCTTGTTGTTCTTTGTTTTGTACATGTGTATTTTATCATTCAGCAAATATATCAAGAGGACTCCTTTGCAGATTTTTGAGGCTGTTTCTTTGTATACAATTGACTCTTGAATGACTTGGGTTTGAACTGTGTGGGTCCACTCAGGTTGTTTTCAATAAATACAATACAGGGCTATAAATGTATTTTTTCTTGTGGTTTTCATAATAACATTTTCTCCTCTCTAGCTTACTTTATTGTAAGAATACAGAATATAATACATATGTTTTAATTGACTGTATATGTTATTAGTAAATCTTTATGAATCGACAGTACACCATTAAGAATTAAGTTTTTGGAGAGCCAAAAATTTTATGTAGACTATGCAACTATGCAGAAGTTGGCTTCCCTAACCCCCATGTTGTTCAAGGGTCAACCTTTGATTCCTGTCTTTGCTACTTTACCTGTAAATTCCAGCCACTTATACCTCCTTATTCATCAACTTCTATCTCTCTAACTCAACAAGCTCTAATGCTTTGATTGGGTTTCCCCTTCCTTAACCTTAGTCCAAAAAGTACCCCTAGGCAAGAGCTAAGAGAATCTTCTGACTCTCTTGTTACTCCCCCTTTGATGAGAAATTATAGTCCTGTGTTTTTGTTATCAATGTCTGAAAACCACTGCTTTTCATTCAGTTTATAGTTAAGACTAGAAGATAAGTTTGATCCCAGGGACTCATTCATCTTAGCTGGAACTCAGTATTGTATGTGTGTGTCAATTGTAGTTTTGAGGTAGAGGAAATTGATTATTTATACATTTAGAAATATTTTGTAATTCTGGAATTGCCTCACTCTCATTTAACTTTTTATTTGTTTAACTTTTATTATATACTTAAATATACAATATATTATCTAAAACATACACATATTTTATTTGAAATATTAAACTTAAAGTCTCTTAGTTTTTTTTTTAAACTATGTAATTTTTTGAACTAAGAATGTAATGGATCATGAGATAGAATGAGATCTGTAATGTGCTGCAACATATTCTTTTTAAACATAATACATATGTAGTATCCATTTTGGTAAAAGTCTGAAAATTTTAAAAGGCTGTTACAGTTTGAAACATATTAAGCAACAGATCACCAGCCCCTTTTCCTCAGGACTAAAAGCTTTGTCTCACAGAGCACCTATCAGTTTGAGAAGTGCATTACTGTTGGTTCAGTAGTCTCATTTGTTCTGCTTATCTGTGTGGAGATGTGTTTATGATACTTTTTTGGACACAGTTTTTGAAAATACTCCATTTTATCGTATTATGGAACACCTGTTTTTGTATTTGTTATCATATATTCTCCATACATCTCTAGCAAAGGGAAGTTGAGCAGAAGAAAACATAGATTAATAGCTGGTAGGTGTAATAAACTTCATAACCTAAAATCTTGCTGTTTTTAACCCCATCCTGTCATTGTAATTCACTATAATATTTCTAAGACTCTGCTTTTTGCTGCTCTTTTTTTTTTTTTTTCTCTCTCTTTCTGCAGCTGCATAAGCAGGTGCAGGTTTGAAGCAGTAGAAGGAATGAAAGAGAGTTTATCATGCAAAAAAATAGTATCATTTACCCCACCCCAACCCTGTAATTGACCTGATTGATCATAATGTTAAGATTCTCTCTCTGAATTCACTAAAAACCACTGGGTAAATATATAGCAAGAGGTATTTTATTGACACAGTAGAACCTAATAGCAGTCTATCTTTTAAAAATATGTATTATTTTCCTAACAGAACCAACTGAGGTTTGTGTTCTGTGAGTGTATCTTTCCCCTTGCTTTGAAATGAGAAATACCATATCTTTTTGTTTTCTGCTGTACATTTGCCACAGTCCTTAAAGGTTTCACGCAAAGCAAAGTAAATTATCCAGTCACATAATATTCGTAAGCATAGCAGTTTAAGTAAAATGAGGACTATTCCTTTTAATTCAAATTCCTGGTAGATTCTTATTTTTTTTTTCCAAGCCAGGTGCACAAAGAGCATGATGATGTAACATCCACATGCCAATTTGAATAAATTGGGCTGATTGGCTCCTGGAAACTCTTTGGAAAGCTCAAGCATATCCAGGAGAGTTAGACCTTAATGTCCAGCTGTCTTTTATACCTAATAAGATAAATATATCAAAATAGTCTTTTATTTGGCTATGTCTCTTACAGGAAGACATGGAAACCAGTGCAAAGGAAGTGACTCTGCCTAACATGAAACAAAAGGGAAGGGAGATTTGTGGCAACTTTCTGTGAAAGGTTGCAGAGCTACATAATATAATCCTGAATAACTGACAAACTTCCCTAGGTGATAACACGGTGCAAAAGTTCTGAGGAGCATGCCATATATTTTGTAAAGATAGAATTTAAGGAAACAAGTGTTAATAGAATCATATAGTCTTTGTAGATGGCATTTTGAGCTTATTAAAACTATCCCATGTCAAAACAAATAGAAAAGAACTTACGACTGATTTAGGTAATTCAGAATAAAGCCACCTCCAATGTTTCTTTTCAAAGCCCATAACAAACAAATACCCAAACACATATGTTTGGCATCTAACTTATTTTTGGTATTCTGTGAGCCTAGTGCATCAGTTTGCTTGTATTTGAAGCAGAGAGCTATAAAACAAAACTCAAATGTTGTGACTATTTCATTGAGGCCATTACTCTTTAGTCATCAAGGCTGAACATTTGAAATATTCTTAAAATCAATTTATCTCTCATACTAAACATACTCTGTCACTTTTAAATCCAATAATGACCCCAGCATTTCTTTTGGAGATAAAGTAAAGTAAATGCAGCATATGTTTGATATAGTAGTATTTAAGGTGTCTAAATTTAATACATTCCTTTACACCAAAATAAATAAAAAATAAAATAAACTGATACAAAATACAAGTACCATAGTGAAATAATATTACACTTTGCACATTTAGCTTGAAACCAGATACTATTCCACTTTGATAAGTATCATAACTAAAGTAATTACAGCAGATAGTGTCTTCCATGAACAAGATTTGTTGTGGTTTTATTTTTTAAGATTTTTATTTATTTATTTATTTTGAAGGGGGAGGTCAAAAGGAGAAGTAGGAAGGGATAGAATCCTCAAGCAGACTTCTTTATGAGTGCAGAATCTCACATGGCACTCCATCCCAGGACCTTGAGATTGTGACCTAAGCCAAAATCCATGCTCAGCGAGAAGTCTGCTTGAGATTCCTATCCTCTCTTCTGTGCCTTTCCCGACTTGCCCTGTCCCTCTATCTCAAATAAATAAAAATCTTTAAAAAAATCTCTCTATCTGTCTATCTAGAAACACATATATGAATGAAAAGATATACTTTTTTTCTAAGGGATTTCATTATACAACAACTTACCAGGAAAAAAAAAAAAATCCCATCATATATTCTAGAGTCCTGCAAAATCAGTGGTGCTTTCACTTTTCATTCACCATTATTAGTTATCTACTTAGAAAAGAGCAAAATCTAAAGTTAAGCTTATGTATGCCAATTACACACCTCTGCTTTAATGCAAATGATAATATCTCAATGTGTAGAATGGAGTTCTTTGAATAGGAATGTAAAAGTGTGAAACTAGAACCTGAGAAGACAAAGCAAATAAAAGCTTATTTGGGGTCTTTAAGGAATTTAAATCCATGGAACTCAGATTCAAGAGGAGACTGAAAAGTGCCGGGTGTTGGGATAAGCAAATAGATCTCTGTATTTCAAATATTGGGGGTCTGTTTCAGATCCTCGATTATTGGGAAGCCATTGTTTTTGCACCCATCCACATTATTAGAGTTCCTCCCCATCTGGCCAAAATGAATTCCAGGTAATTTAAAGGGCCAGTGCCTTTTATTTCATTTTTTTCTTTTTCTCCACTTTTGTGGGTGAAAAGCAGCCATATATACAGGGGGAATTTAAGAAGTCACTGTGCAGGTCCAGAGAAAGTTGCAGAATTAGAAAAGACCTAAAAAAACCTCAATCTTGCCCTTCAAGTTTACTGATCTTCTACACAGAGACAGCTTACAACAAAAAAGAAAACATTGGGAAGGGGAAGAGTCTGATATTCAGAGTAAACCCATTATTAGATTCATATGTCTAGTTCCCAACAACAACAACAAAAAGTCACAAGACATACAAAGAAATTAAGCCTGGTCCCATTCAATGGAGAAAATAAAACAACAGAAACTTACTTTAAGAACGACTTGATGGTAAATCTACCAGATAAATACTTTAAACAGTTGTTCTAAAGATCCTCAAAGAACCAGAGGAAGACAGAGACAAAGAAAACTAGAAATACAAGCTTCCCATTAATTATAAAATAGAATATGACTCTATATTTGAAGAGAATGAGTTAGTAATACTTGCATGAACATGCATGGACCTCAGAAGCCTTGCATTGAGAAAATGATTAGTGAATGAAGCCAGACATAAACCTATATATACTATGTAATTCCATTTATATGAAGTCCTAGAAGAGGCAAAACTAATTTATAGTAATAGAAATCAGAGCAGTGATTGCTTAGGTGTTGAGAGAAGAGTGTTTCACTGAAAAGGAACATAAGGGGCTTTCTGGTATAATATAAGTGTTCCACTTCTTGATAGAGATCTGTGTTACATGGATGTTAGGAATTACTCAAAAAACAAAATACATCTAATAAATAATAAAAAGAAAGTAGCAGCAATCTATTTGTTCATCCATTTATTGATTCATCTCCTTTCATCCCTTTCTATTTAGCAAACACTGTTTAAAAAAAAGACCTAAGCACAGTGAAGTAACTATTTTACATTTGTATACTTAATAATTTGTTTTCAAATTTTATTTGTAAATGGATTAATCATGGTAGAAGTTACATATTTGAGACAGAATATTTGTTTTACTAAAATAGATGGAGATCCCAATTTTTTTAGAAAAAAAGTACAAAAAGACCTGAAAGAGGGAAAGAAAAAAAAAACAATAAACAGTATGTGGTTTATTAATAAACTATAAACTTGAGACAATTATCTATGATCCAGTTCTCAACCTAAATGAAATAACTCAACAAATTTGTAAAAGTAAGGGATTTGGGATTGATGTAACTTGATTCTTGAGTCAAGTACTCTTCTGATTCAAAGAGAAGAGGTTCAAGCAGTAGATGTCCCTACAGAATTAGAGAGTTATGAGAACATTTTTCTGTTATCCTTTGTTTCATAAATAGGTGTTGATGGAGGACAATGTTTAGTTTTGTAGGTCTGTCTTGAACATTGTCACCTCAAGTTACTGGAACAACCAAAAAGCATTCTGTACATTTTCAAGTGTTCCTCTGAGAGCACATGTTGTCTCCTCTCACGTTTCTTCTCCCAATCCCCAACTTGGAAGTTACTAATCTAGAAATCTGGGGTGACCACATTTCTATCAGGGGAACACTGTACTGGAAGTGTGACTAGTGTGGCAAAGAAAGTCTTCGAGAGAACTATCTAAGAAAATACTAAGGGTGGCCTTAGACAACACTGAAAAACACAATGTGGTTTAAAAAAAAAGTCAGGGGCACCTGGGTGGCACATTGGGTTAAGGCCTCTGCCTTCTGCTGGGGTCATGATCTCAGGGTTCTGGGATGGAGCCCCGTGTCAGGCTTCTCTGCTCACCAGGGAGTCTGTTTCCCTTCCTCTTTCTCTGCCTGCTTGTGATCTCTGTCTGTCAAATGAATAAATAAAATATTTTAAAAAAATCAGATACTGACCAGCTTACATGGAATACAAAGGATGGGCTGAGTGCAATCTACTGTACCCAAAGACTTGAGAAAAGTAGCGGCCAAATAACTGAAATGGGTAATCATAGACCATGCTGTAATGAAGGACCTCAGCAATGGAGGGACATAATGAGTGGGAAGATACTGAGTGATTTGCTAGCTCTGTGGATATCAGGGTGGACCAGGGATTTTTATGAATTAAGCAGCCCACAAGATCTGAAAAAGGATGATCCATAATTCTCAATCTTATCACTAATCCTAGAACTTAGATAGCCTTCTGAGCTGTCAGAAAGAGAAAATGTATTCACAAAATTATTCTAGAGTGACTAAATGGTTAAAAATAAGTCAGGTTTTAAGTGAAGAGGTTCTTTTTAGCCTTACTTGGCAATACTGAATTCATCTCAAAAAGGAGAAATAAAGGTTTCAGCTAAATAGAACTCAGCCATAGATAAGTACGTTTGCAGCCTTGAAACCCTCCTTCATCTGAGGTGAGAGTATGTAGTAGGGATTTGTAAGAATATTCATGTAGTATATATCTTTATCTGTGGTTGAAGACAACTCTCCAGATATAATCAGAAAGGAAAGATATCTCATAAGAGCATTAAAGTAATGCTGTGTGGAGAAGAGGCATACTCTTGGAGTTATCAATTTTAAATTATTCCATAAGATTAAGCTTCAGAACATACTAAAAATTTTGTCAAATTCTTAGAGAAGAGTGATCAGAAGGAGTAAATTAAGAAGCACAGAAATATATATTTAAAGGTCAAATATTGGATTCTGCATTTTATAACTAAATAACTGTCTTCTTAGAGGTTTTGGTACTAAAATTGAAGCAGCCTTCAGAAGACTTTGCTATAAAATTAGAGGAGACAATTCCTAAACCAGAAATTTTAGGGTAGAAGTGGTCAATTTTTGAGAGGTTCTCTCTCTCTTTCTCTCTCTCTCTCTCTCTTTCTATATATATTTATATTTATACTTATACTTATATTTATATATATATTTCTTTCAAGGGCATGCTTTGTTTTGATTGTATAAAAACCTGACTTGCTGATGTACATTAAACCCTTAAAGGAAGTCAATGGCAAGTCATGAAAGCTATAATTATGGGTTTCAGAATAAAGGGAAACAAAGTACAGGGAACTGGCCTCTCATTTTCCTCTGAAGCCTGGCATCTCAGTCCTAGAGATTACTGAAGAGCCAAGCCAGAAGTTTAGTTGTAGATTTTGTTGGGGAACCAGCCCAATTATCTATTCCCTTAAAGCAGCAGAATCTAGTTGTTGACAAGCTTACTGATGTGTTTCCCTAATTTAATCAGAAATTCTAATCAGAACCTCCATTAGAAATTCTAACTACACCCACACTAAGTTCACTGGGGAGAAAGAAGCCAATGACAGGGGTAAGAGGATGGCCTGGGGTACTAAGTAGAGCTGGCTGGGGTGCAAAGAGATCATACTATCCTTTATTCATAAAGGACATACATCTGCAAAAAATAGGATGGCAAAGGTGTTAATCCTAATGTTTAACACTTAGTGAGAACTATCTATAAAGCTCTCTTCCAAGAACTTCATATGAATTAAATTATTTTCTCCTCAGAGTACTTCTCAATAGTAGGTAATAAAATTAAATTATTTTATAGGTTATTAACTTATATACAGAAAAGCTGAGAAATGTGCCCAACATACAGAGTGAGAAAATAATACAATCAGGAAATCTGCCTCTAAACACTTATATATCAAGTATCACAAAGCCCTCACAATAATTAATATTACTCCATGTAAGAAGGAGGTGTAAACTTTACTCAGTATACTGACTAACATGTAATAGAGAGGGATGTTTAAGACAAAGATTCATGTACTAATATTTTATTACTAGGAAATTAACTAGGTGCAAAACACTCAAAATTCTTTACTGGAGTTGTATTGATTTACTAGCATGGAACACATAGCACATAGGTGTTGGGTATAATACTCTTCTTATGTTTAATGTAAATATTGCACACATATATATAATTTTAAAACAATATACTATATAAAATGTGTCTTCTACAAAGTGAAAAAATGCTTATATTTTTAAATCTTTGGAAAAGATTTATAAAAAAATCATATAGGCCACAAAAAGTGTCAATACTCTCTGTATAACAAACTATACAGGTGACATTCTATGATATGGCTAAAATTTATTTGAAAGAAAAAGAAAATATATAAACATATCTGAAGAAAATTCAAGAAAAATTAAGAAATTCAAGTTACACTAGAAATGAAATAAGGTATAATTTTAAAGATATAAAGAATATAATGTAAAATTAATGCATTAGTGGAAAGTTTTTCTGTGTTCTCAGGTAAGAAAATTAATATTCAACAGAAAAACAAAAAAAATTAAAATGTTGTTTCAAGAGTGAAATAGATATGGATGGAAAGAATATATTTTTCCCAAATAAGCTCAAATGTCCAAAATTAAGGTGCATAAAAAATCTCAAGGTCAAAATTGTTCTTAAGGGCTAAAATATCTTTCCAACATTTTAATTGTTTTTTTTTTTTTTTAATTTAAACCTTCCATGGCAAATACAGTCTCTAATCTGTTATTGTTACTGATGAGTTTTACATTTCTTTCTTTATATTAAGCTGAGATAAATTCTCCTGGG
>ML098108.1:37425-60439 GCA_003697995.1 Taxidea taxus jeffersonii | reverse complement strand
TTATTTATTTGACAGAGAGAGACAGAGACAGAGAGCACAAGCACGGGAAATAGGAGAGAGAGAAGCAGGCTCCCCACTGAGCAGGGAGCCCAATGCAGGACTCCATCCCAGAGCTCCAGGACCATGACCAGAACCAAAGGCAAACACTTAAAGGACTGAGCCACCCAGGCACCCCCAATTTTTATTTTTTAAGTAATCTCTATATCCAACATGGGGCTCAAACTCACAACCCTGAGATTAAGAGTAGCACACTCCACCAACTGAGCCACCCAGGCACCCTAGATTTTCAGCTATTTCACTTAATTCTTTTCAATTATTACTTTTGGTATGGTAGTACAGTATAAAATTTATGGAGAAAGGATTTTAAATGTTCTGCTTCAGAGGTTGTTAAGTTTACTCTGTACTGAGCCAAATGATAAACATTTTAGGCTTTGCAGGAAACAGTTTCAGTAGTAAATAGTCAACTCTGCTTTGTAGCGGGAAAACAGCCTTAGACAACATGTAAATAAATGGGTGTGGCTGGGTTCCAATAAAACTTTATAAACACTGGAATTGGAATTTTATGTGATTTTCATGTGTTACAAAATATTTTTCTTCTGTAGTTCACAAGCCATACAAAATCAGCCAGATTTTACTGATTTACATTTTTATTGCATCATCCAAAGATAGCTGAATGCAGTGACTTACTTCCAAATTAAAATATCCAGAAAGTTTCTTAAAATTTTAGCGGGAGTTCCTTTCTTTTTATCAGGCAATAAGCTTTTTTTGGTAAATATTTTGTCATTTAAATGATTCTTCCGAAGCACCAACAATAGAGTTTAAGATATTACTCCTTTTGGTTCTATAGTATCAACAAAACATATTAAGCTCTATTCAGACTTGAATTTCATAATTTAAATAAATTATTAAAATACTTTTATGCAAAATAGTTGGAGAATCTTAGATGATTATTGAGATTTGTGTCTCTGTTTCATATGTTTTCTTGAAAATTATTTCCTCACTTTACTAGATCAGTTTTATAATAAGGAGAGCTTGGAGCCTTGATTGCATTGATATGCTCATAGCAATATTATTCTTTCCTTGAGGTTCTCATAAAAGTTTCCTTCCTGAAAAAGCTTGATTACTTTTAACTACACAGTGACATTGTTTAAAATTCTGATGGTGTTTCCTAGATGTTTCTCATTTGCTTTTTTGATATTTTGATAGAATATTTGGGGGACACTTTTACTATTTCAAAAGCTTTGTTTAGGGAATAATTCTTTTTTTTTTTTTTAATTTTATTTATTTATTTATTTCAGAGAGAGAGAGAGAGCATGAGAGGGGAGAAGGTCAGAGGGAGAAGCAGACTCCCCGTGGAACTGGGAGCCTGATGTGGGACTCAATCCCGGGATTCTGGGATCATGACCTGAGCTGAAGGCAGTTGCTTAACCAACTGAGCCACCCAGGCGCCCTAGGGAATAATTCTTGATATTATTTCAAAACTTCCCTCATTGATAATGCCAAACTTTTTCCCTGAACCATGAGTTTGAATAGAGCATGGCTGCCATTTTGACAAAAACACGTGTTTGGCACTTTCAGATTTTAGCGATACAACTTTGAGTCCATTCGCGTCTAACATTTATGTCATTAGAAATAATAAGCTACTGGCATTTTTTGTTGAAATAGTCAAGCTGGTTTTTTTGTTTTGAAGATTTTTATTTATTTCTTTGCCAGAGAGAGCGCACAAGCCGGGGTGGGGGGGTGTGAGTGCAGCAGGCAGAGAGAGAAGTGGTTGGATGCAGGACTCCATCCCAGGACCCTGTGATCATGATCTGAGCCTAAGGCAGATGCTTAACCAACTGAGCCACCCAGGCGTCCCGTCAAGCTGGTTTTTAATTGTAGAATTACAAATTATTTTTACTTTGAACTTGGGATTCTTGCACGATATCAAAGGATGTTTCAGGCTGTTTGTGATTTTTGTCACTACTAGAAGATGTAAGAGGCTGTAGTTCATTTTTGAAATTGTTTCTTTGTTTTCTTTCAAATTCAAAAAGATTCATGTTGAAGATGTTTTAAAAGAACATTAAGAAACTTACCAGATTTTATTGTTCTTTCATTCTCTAAAAACTCTTGAATTTATTAATATCAACACATTGCACACTAACCACATGCACATTACAATGTACTAATAACAAGGGGCGCCTGGGTGGCTCAGTGAAGCGTCTGCCTTCGGCTCTGGTCATGATCCCAGGGTCCTGGGATTGAGCCCTGCATCAAGCCCCGCATTGAGCCCCATATCGGGCTTCCTGCCACTCATCGGGAAGCCTGCTTCTCCCTCTCCCACTCCTCCTGCTTGTGTTCTCTCTCTCGCTGTGTCTCTCTCTGTCAAATAAATAAATAAAATCTTTTTTTTTTTAAATGTACTAATAACAAACCAGCACATGAATGGAATTATCTAGAAGTCATTGCAACTAAGTGATTCGAGGATAATAATAAAATAATGGTTTTTCTAAAGAACAGAGTGCTCCACAAAGAAAGTGCAATTCAGCCTTGCCAATATAAGGACTCAGTATGATTCATGCTTCACACATTTTTCATCTGTCTGTACACACACACACACACACACACACACACACACAGAGTTAAGACTAATGAATTGTTTAGTATTGCAAAATGTTTGCCAGCCATTGTGTACAACCACTAATACATGAGTATCTTTGGAACTCCAACTTGTAACAAGAAGGGAAGGGGAAAAGTGGATGCCTGGGATGAGTACTGGGAGAGATACCTCGTTATAAAAGGATCTAGTACATTCATTCCGGGTGACGGAAATGTGAATGGATTGACTTGGGTTTTCTCTTACTCAAGCACTTCCACAACTGAAACCTTCTCTGTGCTCCAAAGCTATAGCTGTTTTTCTAGGTCGATTGCTGCACAACCACGAACTCTTGCAGTGGTGGGACACAGATACCTTTTATGTAAAGGACATGGGGTGAGAGGTGTGCAGAAGCATTTCCCTGGAGCCTGGACAGGATGAGTCATGAGAGTAAATGTTTTTGGTCACAGAGCACGCTGTGCCAGGCTGAGCCCTGGATTCCTCCTGAGAGTGGTATCCAAATATTCAATACTTCTTTTTTGGGGGTGTGTATGGGCATCTGTGGCCCTCTAAAGCACGGTGTCTGGGATTTTTCTTGCATGGATCTAACAACGGGGTATGTGTCAAGTGTTGACACTACAGTACACAAGGTAAGAAAGTCAAGTTACACATAGACCGATGGTGGAGGACAGACAAGGGAACCGTGCGGGGTGCTGAGTATCACCCTAAAAATGGGCACGGATGCTGTAGGCAGGATGGGGAGTGCCTGGCCTAGTTGGGAAGGGGGGAAGGAGAGAAAGGCTGGAGAAGACTTCCCAGAGGATATCAAGTTTGAAGAAGGGGAAGTAAGGAAGAAAAGGAGTGAGAGCATTTCAGGTAGAAACAATGGCAGGGAAGTGAGGAGGGAAGCAGGCAAGTGTCGCCTCTTGGGGCTGGGCAGAGACCAGAGGCCTCAGAGGTCATAGTGAGAGGTTTGGATTTCATCAGGAGGGCCATTTGGAACCACATAAAGATAGAAAGCAGAGGAATGATATAATCAGATGTCCATTTCCAAGAGTCCTTGACAGCCAGCTAGGTGACCATCCAGACCAGAAAAGAAGCTATGGAGAGTGGGGGGTCAAAATATCAGAGGGGACATTGGTGGCTCAATGTACGTAGGGGGGAAAGAGGGAGTCATCAAGAAAGACTGCCAGGTTTCTGGGTTTTCTGGCCTGGGGTACTGGCTGGGCACTAGCACTATCCCTCAAGAAGGGAGACTGAGGAAGTGAGAGAGAATTTTGTGGAAGTTCAGTTCAGTGCAGACATGCTAAGCATGGGTATATCCATGGAGAACATCCAGATGGGCTGACTTCAGGAGAGTGTTCCAGGCAGGAGAATATAGATTTCTGGAGAGAGGGCCCCTTAAATATGGGTGGGAGTTAAAAACAAAACAAAACAAACAAAAAATTAATGTGGGTGGTAGCTGAAATCTTGGGAATAGACTCAAGATCTATGGAGAAAAGACTGGGTGGGGAGAGGGAAGAAAAGAGGAAAGTGGAGATGAGGAGTGAGGAAGTCAGGGGCAGGGGCACGCCGAGAAAAGAGCCGAAGTGAGAGGAGGAGAGTGACAGAAGGATTGGGGGTGGGGCCTTCGGGAACAGCAATATTTAAGGAGAGAGGAGGCCACCACAGGAAGCCCATGAAGAAGACAAAGAAAGAGCAAGCAGGGGCACCTGGGTGGCTCAGTGGGTTAAAGCCTCTGCCTTTGCTCAGGTCATGATCCCAGGGTCCTGGGATCGAGCCCCGCATCGGGCTCTCTGCTCAGCGGGGAGCCTGCTTCCTCCTCTCTCTCCCTGCCTGCCTCTCTGCCTACTTGTGACCTCTGTCTGTCAAATAAATAAATAAAATCTTAAAAAAATACATTTATAAAAAGAAAGAGCAAGCAAAAATCAGGAGTGACAGGAGAGTCAAGGGAGGAGAGCTCTGAAAAGGAGGCAGTTGCCAGCACTGTGGGGTGAATTGGGTTTGGCAAGGAGGCCCTTCACTGCCTTAGGGTGAGTGACTTGCCAGGGACTGAAGAAAAATCACAGCAGGTTGAATTATGGATGGGAGGTGAGAAGTGAGGAGTGAGTGAGGTGAGAACTGAAGTGAGGAGCTGGATGGGAAGGGAGGGAAACAAATGGCCGGTGGTGAGATAAGAAAGGGATTGATAAGAGAGTTTGATGAGAAAGCACGCAGGCCTAGATGAAGAAAAGGCAGGGGAGCTGTGGGGGTTGAAAATGCAGGAGCATCGGGTGACAGAAGCACTGGAAAGGGGGGTACCCCTGCCCAGGTGGATGGAAGGTGGACATCCCCTGTCAGAAATGGAGTGAAGGCTGTGAGGGAGGGAGAGAGAGACTGTGTCTGACTTGGGCGGGAAGCGTGAAGAAGAGGCCTTCCTGCTGGGCTTCTGTATTCCCTGAGCTGTGTGGGGATGTCACCCGGGGCACAGAGGACTCAAAGGGTCGCTGTGGATGCCAGGGGAGGGAGGATGCTGTTGGAGAGTGGGACCGTGGAGGTAAAGATGTTAAGATTCTGGGTCAGTGCCTCTAGTTCTCTCCAACTACCCCGCCTGGCTTTACGGATACTGCCAAGCTGGGATGTCATCAAATAGGGAGTTAAAACTAGGTAGCCTATATTCTGTGCCTGGGATTTTCCAGTTCCTTTCCCTGTCGCTTCCTACACACGGCCAGCCATTTAACACTGAGAGTCAGCTCTCCACAGTAGTTTACACAATCCACATTTGGCATGGGAGTGGTAAACAGTCAAGCGGAGCCCCAGTAGGCCCCCCCACCCCCTGTATCAACCTTACAGAGTTGTAAATCCCTAAACCTTTTTTTTCTTTTTATAGAAATCTCTACGTCCAACATGGCAGACGGACCCATGGCCCTAGGCACTTGGCAATGGGATCTCCATTCCTGCTGGTGAGCAGGCCTGTTACGTCACACGCCTCAGACCCTCCAACCGGCCAGTTACTTCCCGAGTGCCCAAAGGTCTGCATTTTCCTCATAGAATTGAAAAACATCTCTCCACCACCCTGGGTCCTACCAACCAGTTGAGGTAGACTAAATGCTACTTCTTCCATGCAGCCTTCCTTCATACCTGGGAATAAATGTCACTTTTTTTTCCTTCTCTAAACAGCCACAGTCTCACCTGTGCTTCCAGATCATTCATTCATTCGTTCAACAAGTATTTACTGAGAATCTTCCATGACCAGACTCCGTGCCAAGTTCTAGAACACAAGAATAAAAACACAAGTCTCTTATCTCATAGAATTTTCTGGAGTAACTGGGAAACAGCTGTGTACATGAACAATTTAATATTAAAAAATTGCTGTCTGGTAGATAGTACAGTTGTTAAGAATGTGGACTCTGAACCCAGATTGCTTGGATTTGAATCTTAGCTCCACCACTAACTGCCTTGTGAACTTGAGCCAATGCCTTAGTTTCTACATCTCTAAAATAAGATAGTAATAATAATTACCTCATAGAGTCTAGACTACTGAGCGTGTTCTACAAATGGGTTCCTGTTATAATTGTTGTTATGATTGTTTAAACCATTAGAAGTATAAAGGGAAATTGGAGCACGGGGGAAGCATTTAATCTTCCTCTTATCTGTGAGTCTAATTTCCCCTACCAGATTCTAAGGTCTTCCAGGGCAGACATATTTACAAACTGCATAAGCTCTGACTCGGTTCCCTGCTCTTACTAGGGGCTCCATGAATATCCACTGGCTTCAAGGAAATGGATTCACCCAGATCTGGGTCAGCCCCTCAGCCCCTCCAACTGGGTGTGCAAGTAACCAGAGCTGCCTCCTGCCTTCTAGACCAAATCCTGAGGGGCTGCAAGGGTCTGTGATCAAAGCAAAGGGGCAAAGGAAAATGAAGGAAAAGCTGTCTCACCCAGAGATGCCACGTTTTCATCCTGGGCTTTACGTTTATCCCTTCCCTTGAAGGCCATCTGGGGTTTGGCGTTTCTACTTCCATGATGTAAATGTATTTTCAAGGGTTGGTTACTTGGCTCTGGAGTTCACTGGGTGGACCTCAGCACTCAAAAATCTATCCTGGGAGCCGTTAGCACTTTCCCACCCCTACCCCCTTAATAAACTAACTGAAAGAGAACAAAAAGATCAGTTTTAAGGTTTGCAAAGGTAAGCAACTTATCATTTCCCTAAGAAAGTTGCTTCTCTCTTCTTGAAGGAAATTGTCATTAACCCATTATGGAATTTTCCAGAAATTCCTCAAATTTCTTCAATTTTGAGTTATGTAGTTCTGAAAAGAAAATATGTCATGCTGGTTTTAATTTCAAATGGCTTCCAATTTGAAGTCCTGGCAAATGTCTATTCTGGATTGAACCCTAGATGGACTTCGAATTAATTCTAGTAAATGATGGAGATGGATAGCTTGCTTGTTGCCAGCTTCACTAAAGTAAGTTAAGACAAGTTGAGTTCATATGTTTTTCTTTCCTACCTTGGGTATCACATGCCTAATACTTTCATTACTATAATTCCCAGTCTTCTGTAATCTCATTAGAGAAGTGTTTTTTAAAATATAATTGCCTAAAAGATGCATAGCACACTCATCATTAGTTCCTCAAGTAAGTTTGTACTGTGGAGGAGAATTTTAAAAGGGGCATTGGTTAAAAACTCTAATCAGGCACAGGCAACAATGCACAAGATGCTCAGAGGTAGGGTCACAGGTCTTCCCATCCAGTTATTCGTAGAGTAGTAAATCCTGTTGACGGGATCCAGGACTGCTTCAGTAGCTCCAGAGAGAAACAAGTGTCTGCATATCAAACTGTTGGTGCTTTACCCATGTTCCCTTGACATTGACCCTTCACCCATGGATTCCAGTGACTCTGTTCCTGAGAGCATCTTTTTTATTGGAGTACTTTGGGCTTATAGGCAAGGCAAGCCCCAGTTAGTGTTACTGGAAGCAGTTCTATAGCAAGGGCGTTTGGGGAATTGGTGAGTAAATCCTTCACCTTTCTGGTTCCTTGAGGGTAAAACTCTGATGTGTGTTCTCCTCTGTCTTCCAGAGTTTCCCAGTTTTATTGACCTCTAGTCACCCACACTAGAAACTGGCTTGCTAACACACCCATTACTGTCTTCATTTCTTTCCCTGTTTCCCCTCTCCTCAACCAGTATTCCCTGGGATCACCTCTCAAAGAAACTATTTGTACTTGAATCCTCCGGGTCTGCTTCTGGAAGGATCCCAAACTAAGATAATTCCTAGTTCTGCAAGTCGGGTGAGGTCTTTCCTGCTTCTCTCTTTGATGATTTTATACATCTGCCAACTGGTTCAGGCCTGCAATCTCTCCTTTGTTACCACACATTGCTCCTAGATCTTCCTTCCTCCTAAAGCAATGGTCAGATGTATTGCTCCCCTGCTCCAAATCCTCTACTATTACCCCATGTTCTGAGTAGGAACAACAAAATCCATACCCCTCTCATAATCTGGCCCATACCCCTCCCTAGCCTTTGACCCACAAACCCTTAAATGTGTAGGGGGCTCTGCTGACCTCTCCTGCTGGCAGATTCTAAATATTTGTAGAATCGGAAAGCTTAAGGGAAGGTGAGAACAGTCAGCTGGGTATTATATTTGTATCTTTATCCTACTTAAGAGAACTTCAAAGTACTTTTTGCATTTACACATTTTCTGTAAATAGATTAGCAACAGCTTTCCCTCCCCTCCCCCAGTTCTCTCATTCCAGATATAGGGCTCCTATCAGTTCCGACAGAAGGAAACACTGCATGTGAATGCCCTACTGTAGTTCCTTCCTTCCTTCCCTCCCTTCTTTCTTCCTTCTTTCTTTTATTTTTCCTTCCTTCCTTTCTTTTTTTTTTTTTTTTCCTTCTTGTAGGCTATACACCCAACACCGGATCAAGAGTTGCATGCTCTACTGAATGAGCCCTCTAGGCTCCCCCTACTGCAGTTTCTTATACTGGAATTAACTTGAAATCCAGTAAAATTAAACCTCTGATTTTCCAATCACTCTTCTGTTTTGAAGTCACAATAGGTACTGTAATAATAAATATTTCACAGATGCAGAGACAGAAGGAGGGAGTGTGTTATGTTGGACTGAGCAATGTAACAGGCCTCAGCTGTAGCCTGGCTCTGCCCATTAGAGCTTAGGTGATACTGAACAAGTCACAGAACTTCTCTGAACCTCAGCTTCCTTATCTGAAAAGCCAGGAGGTTGTGCCCGAGATCACTCTAGAGGTAAGATGCTACTAACCAGCTACCATGATTTGAAGTTGTACTTGTTGGGAATGAATAGGTAGGTAGATTTGAAGGCTCAGAGGCTACTCTAAAGTTGTTCAAGCAGCTCATAATTTTAGTTCAGTTGGTCCAAAAATTCACCTAATTTTTTAAGGCCTTAAAAATGATCAATGAGTATTACCCAACAGGACATGAACTAAAGTCATCTGTAGTCTTTGCTTCCCCCAGAAACTCCTGTCTCTTCCCTTCCCCCAGTACCTTCCTGACCTTGAGGCTGGATGACTATAACATGCCTAACTTGGTTCTGGCTTTCTTTCGAGATAAATAAATATTAATGTGAAATGAAAACCACACACGTAATAATGTTGGGATTAATGAGGTGCTGAATGGTATTCTTACTTTGCTATTGTTGGCAAGTGTGGTGTTCAGCTGAATTCAAAACTGTGGAACCATTTGTAAAATAGAAATATTAGTCCAAAGTTTTGCATTTGCCATGTGGCTTATTATTCTACCAAGGTGGGTTGGCAAGGCCCTCCACATCTGGGTGGCAGGGCTGGCAGTGTTGGGGCCATGTTGTCTGGGGGTTCCACTTCCAGCCTCCATGCCTGGTCAGTCACAAAGAAAAAAAGAGGAGAGGAGAGGAGAGGAGAGGAAGGAAGAGAACTGTTTTCACTTACCTAGCTCTGGTGAAAGTGGCTGGGAAACGTTGTCCATTAGCCCATTGTTGGCCATTAAATTCTAAACTCTCATTCTGTTCCAGGATTAGTCTCCAAGCAGAGCTGAAAGGGGATGTCAATTAATTAATAATTAATTAATTATTAATAATTAATATGTGCAGTTTCTCACATATTCATTCCAATCGTCTTTGGGAAGGTGTCATAAGTCCTGGTAGACATATGAAGAAACCAGGTCTTTTTTTTTTTTTAAGGATTTGGGTTATTTATTTGACAGGCAGAGATCACAAGTAGGCAGAGAGGCACGCAGAGAGAGAGGGGGAAGCAGGCTCCTCGCTGAGCAAAGAGCCCGATGTGGGACTCGATCCCAGGGCCCTGGGACTGAAGAAAAATCACAGCAGTTTGAATTATGGATGGGAGGTGAGAAGAGAAGAAGACCGGAAGTAAGGAGCTGGATCAGAAGGGAAGGAAACAAATGGGCAGTGGACCACCAGCTTTGGACCTTCTCTTGGGCTCTTGACCTGAGCCGAAGGCAGAGGCTTTAACCCACTGAGCCACCCAGGTGCCCAAGAAACCAGGTCTTAATGAGTGACCCACCAAGATCACATATTTGGCAAGTCAGAATTTAAACCAAGGTTTCTGCCTGTACTTCCAGCAGTCAGTACAGCCACCACACTTCCTACCCTAAGAAATACAGGAACGTATTCCCAAAATGTGCCTTTTCTTCTGTCCCATGTGGCAGGTGGGAGTGAATGCTGGAACCACCTTTGTGGAAAGCAATTAGTTTTATGTATCAAGACCCTTTAAGATGTTTATACCTTTGGGGATGCCTGGGTGGCTCAGTCGGTTAAGTGTCCAACTCTTGATTTCAGCTCAGGTCATGATCTCAGGGTGGTGAGAACGAGCCTTGGAGGAGGCTCTGAGCTGGGCATGGGGGTCTGCTTAAGATTCTCTCCCTCTCTCTCTCTCTGCCCCACTCCCCTAACCCCTGCTCATGTGCACATGCACGTGAATATAAAGCATATAAAGGTATAAAGTTTATACCTTTGGACTGTGTGATTCCATTTTTAGGAATCTTCCTGAAAGAAATTACCTGAGATGTGGGTGACTACCAGAGATTAATGCAGAAAGATGCTATTACAGTATTATTTATAATCGTGAAATGCTCTAAATTCCCTTTCCAGGAGAACAGCTAAATCATTGCAGCAGAGGCCCCGGTTGAGCCAGAACAGAAATGCAAATATGTGGCATGTTCCTATCCTTTGAGTATAGGTCTGAATTAACTCATACACATGGGTACTGGAGCAGAAAAAGCATTAACTCAAGCCCACAGCTGGAGTTTAGATTCTACAGGAAGACTTGGTAGGGAGAAAGAGGATGCCAACATAAGCCAGCTTGTAGGGAGAGATCATAGGGCCCTGAAAAATAATTGATCTTAGGGAAGAAAGCATTTGGTGTGATAAAGTGGCTTCAGCAACACAGCTTGAGATTCCAAGAGAGAAGGGGTGCCTGGGTGCCTCAGTCACTTAAGCATCTGCCTTTGGCTTTGGTCGGGATCCTCAGGTCCTGGGATGGAACCCTGCATTGGGCTCTTGGTCAGCGGGGAGCCTGCTTCTCCCTTTGCCTGCCATTCCCCCTGTTTGTGCTCAATCTCTCTCTCTCTGACAAATAATTTAAAATCTTAAAAAAGAGAGAGAGAGAGAGAGATTCTGAGAGAAGTAGAACAAAGTCTCTCCTCCCCGATATTCTTCACCATGGCTTATCAACCACCAGCTTTGGACCTTCTCTTGGGCTCTTGTCCTGATGACCAGTTTGGCCTTTTGACATATCACTCATCTACCTTGGCTTGTTTTTGGACTACCTTCCCAGCTTAAGAAAGAGGGAGCTGTTCCCCTCTTTCTACTGGATTCATACAAAGAAATATCTAGCAGCCATGAAAGTAATGCTTGGGAAGAGTTTTAAGTGGAATAGGAATCGTGTTGGATATAATCTTAATCAAGTAATGAAGGATGAAAAAAAACTGTGTATATAGAAGATGATTTTCATTATAGTGGGTTAAAGCCTCTGCCTTCAGCTCAGGTCATGATCCCGGGGTCCTGGGATTGAGCCCCACATCGGGTTCTCTGCTCAGCAGGGAGCCTGCTTCCCCCTCTCTCTGCCTGCCTCTCTGTCTACTTGTGATCTCTATCAAATAAATAAATAAAATCTTTTAAAAAAATGCCTTCCAGATTTTGGAAAGAAATATGTTAAAGCCTTAAAGCAGGGTTATGAATGCCCTATATTTCTTTCATTTTTATTTCTTTTCCATTTTCTATGAACTTGAAGGTATTATTTTATACTGACAAAAGGGAGGTATTTAAAATGTGCTCTTTTTCTCCCTCCTAAAAGGCAGGCAATGCACAAATCTATTAAATGTGGGTTGAAAAATAGATGGAATTGGCCTGGAAGTCACTGAAGCGGCCCATCTGGTTTAGCTGTGTTGGATGAGAACCAGTGGGCTGCTTAATTTGGCATCAGCTTGGGCCACTGGTGCTTTTACGCAGCCTCAGGGAGAGAACTGAGCTGTTCCGTATCTGGAAAACTGAAATGGTACCATCCTGATACAGGTGGTCCAAGAAGAATAATTTTGTATGATGTGGCAAATTAATGTTTGCAAAGAAAATGCTGTTCTGGTCTTCAAATATTCTCAAAATAGCTTATTGAGACTAGACAGCCTCCCTGTCCAGTTGCAAAAGAACTTTCAGTTCTCATTTGTAAGTGAACCTTGAATCAAAAATTGATCAATAAGCCAAGTGCAACTGTGAGGATTTTGTTAGATAAGAATATAAGCAAGCGTATACATTTAGAGTCTAAATTCAGAATCTGCTACTTGAACCTAATCAACTTCTTTTCATCTATAGCAGTAATTTATTTGTAACATATTTATGCTCTCATTTTCTCTTTAGTCTAAAAAAATGTAGTAGTCATTACCACGTACATATTAAGTTTTATATTGTTGCTTTGCACAAAGTCAAGATAATGCATATATTTTCCCTTCAACTATTATTGCAATTATGGTTTTAATTGCATTCACTTCTTCCCCTCTGCCTAAACATAAAGGTACACTGTATCTCATAGGTACTTATTAAATATTTAAGAACCAAAGGATTTGGGGCACAGCCATCAGCATCTCTAGCTTTATGGTACAATTTCTCCTCTTTGAATTTTTGTTTCTTTCATCTCCCAATCCCCAAATTGTTTCATTTGCTGTAGCTTGAATAGCTAACAAAGAAAAGTAATTTTTGTCTTCCTTGGTGCTGCCTGCAGAGGTGGCAGCCATCTCCTATTCAGTGTCGTGGCTGCCCTCAGACCTCTGGTGAAGCCCAAGATCATTAAAAAAGAGGACCAAGGGGCGCCTGGGTGGCTCAGTGGGTTAAGTCTCTACCTTCAGCTCAGGTCGTGATCCCAGGGTCCAGGGATCAAGCCCCGCATCAGGCTCTCTGCTCAGCACGGAGCCTGTTTCCCTTCCTCTCTCTCTCTCTGCCTGCCTCTCTGCCTGCTTGTGATCTCTGTCTGTCAAATAAATAAATAAAATCTTTTTAAAAAAAAAAATTTTTTTTTTTGTCAGAGAGAGAAGAGAGCGAGCACAGGCAGACAGAGTGGCAGGCAGAGGCAGAGGGAGAAGCAGGCTCCCTGCCAAGCAAGGAGCCCGATGTGGGACTCGATCCCAGGATGCTGGGATCATGACCTGAGCTGAAGGCAGCCGCTTAACCAACTGAGCCACCCAGGCGTCCCAAATAAATAAAACCTTAAGGAAATACATATATATATATTTAAAAAAAAGAGGACCAAGAAGTTCATCTGGTACCACCGTGACCAATGTGTCAAAATCAAGTGCAACAGGTGAAAACACAGAGGCATCAACAACAGGGTGCACAAAAGAGTCAAGGGCCAGATCTCGATGCCCAAAAGTGGTTATGGGAATGACAAGAAAGCAAAGCACATGCTATCCAGTGGCTTCTGGAAGTTCCTAGTCCACCACGTCAAGGAGCTTGAGGTGCCACTGGTGTGTGACAAATCTCACCGTGTGGACATTGCTCACAGTGTCTCCTCTAAGAACCACAAAGCCACTGTGGAAAGAGTAGCCCAGCTGGCCATCAGAGTCACCAGTCCCAATGCCAGCAGCACAGTGAAGAAAACGAATAAACAGACAACTTCTGTGCATGTCACATTTATATTAATAAAATCATTAAACTCCTCCAGAAAAGCAATTTCTTAAAACTCTCATGGGTTCCTTATGCCAGCACATAAACACATTCATGCCTCTACCATCTTAAAACAACACTACAACAAAACACTTCCAGGTTAAAATGGAGACCGGATATTATACTTGCTAAGGGCAAGTACATTGCTGGCTTCTAAATCTCCAAGAGTGGGAGAGAAGAGGCCCCCAAACTCTAAATGCTGCCCACAAGAGCCACCCTCCTCCTCCAACACTCACAGCCTCACCATTAACCCATGCCTTGAAGACCATCGGGGCTCATGCCCTCCTGCCCTCTCTCTGTTATGTATTGGATTGGGTCCCCTGTTAATTCCTGTTAAAATCCCAACCACGGATACCTCAGAATATGACCATATTAAACTGTACTTAAGGTCTTTAAGGAGATGATTAAATTTAAATGATGCTGTGGGGCCCTCCTTCCATATGACTGGTATCATTATAAGAGGAAGAGGTACCAGATGGGCAACCCTATAAACAGACAGCAAGATGGCAGTCATCTGCAAGCCAAGGAGAAAGGTCTTGGCAGAAAACAACCCCTTTGGAACCTTGATCTTGGACTTTCAGCCTCCAGAACTATGAGAAAATAAATTCCTGTCGTTTAAGCTACCCAGTCTGTGGTACTTTGTTACAGCAGCCCGAGAGGACTGATACAGCCTTCATCTCTGCCTGTGTCTGAAGCCTGGTACTCCCGCATCATCCTTCTTCAGTCCGACTCTCAAACCACATGGCTTCGTACAGCTCCTCACCCAGTGTTTTCAAATGGCATACTGGAATCCAGTAGTGGATTATGAAGTCAGTTTCGTGAACTTCAACCATCATATGAAAAATTAAATAGAAGGGGGCCTGGGTAGCTCAGTCGTTAAGCCTTCAGCTCAGGTCATAATCCCAGTGTCCTGGGATCGAGTCCCACATCGGGCTCCCTGCTCAGTGGGAAGTCTGCTTCACCCCCTCCCTCTGCCTGCCACTTCGCCTGCTTGTGCTCTTTTTCTCTGTCAAATAAATAAATAAACAAAATCTTTAAAAAAGAAAAAGAAAAAAAATCTGAGTAGTCTCTTCAATAAATGGTGTTGGGAAAACTGGATATTCACATGCAAAAGAATGAAATTATACTCCTGTCTATGCCATACACAAAAACTAATTTAAAATGGATTAAGGACTTAAATGTAAGACCTGAAGCCATAAAACTCCTAGAAAAAAACATAGGGGAAAAGCTCCTTGACATTGGCCTTAGCAAGGAATTTTTTGGATAGAACACCAAAAGTATAGGCAACAAAATAACAGGATAAAAAACAAAAATAAACAAGTGGGACTACATCAGACTATAAAACTTCTGCACAGCAAAAGAAATAGGGGCACCTGGGTGGCTCAGTGGGTTAAGCCTCTCTGCCTTCGGCTCAGGTCATGGTCCCAGGGTCCTGGGATTGAGCCCCGCATCTGGCTCTCTGCTTGGCAGAGGGGCCTGCTTCCCTTCCTCTCTCTCTCTGCCTGCCTCTCCGCCTACTTGAGATCTCTCTCTCTGTTAAATAAATGAATAAAATCTTTTTTTAAAAAAAAAGAAGCAACAAAATGGCAAGGCAACCTGTGGAATGGGAGAAAACATTTGCAAAACATCTGATAAGGGGTCAACATGCAAAATATATAAGGAATTCATACAAGTCAATTGCATAAAAAGACAAATAATCTGATTTAAAAATGGGCAAAATACCCAAACAGATATTTTCCCGAAGAAGACAGGTACATGAAAAGATGCTCAACATCACAAATCATCAGGGAAACGCAAATCAAAGCCACAATGAGATATTACCTCACACATGTCAAAATGATTATTATCAAAAAGACCAGAGATAACAGTGTTTCCCGGATATGAAGAGGGAACCCTCTTGCAATACTGGTAGGAATGTAAATTGGTAGAGCCACTATGGCAAACAATATGGAGGATCCTCAAAAAATTTTTAAAAAATTAACTATTGATCCAGCAATCTGACTTTTGGGTATCCATCTAAAGGAAATTAAATCACTATCTCAAAGAGATATCTGCACCCCATGTTTAGGCGACATTGTTAATAATAACCAAGACATGGAAATAACCTAAGTGTCCACTGATGGATGGTGAATGGATAAAGAAGATGTGATTATATATACACATATATATGTGTGTGTATATATATATATATGAAATACTACTGTTTGTGACAACATGGATGGAACTTGAGGGCATTATGCTACGTGAAGTGTATCAGACAATGAAAGATACATACTGTATGACTTTACTTACACGTGGAATCTAAAAAAGCTGACCTCACAGAGACAGTATAGCATGGTGGTTGCCAAGGGCTACGGAGGGTGGGAGAAATGGGGAGATGTTGGTCAAGGGGTACAAACTTACAGGTATAAGATGAATAATTTCTGGGGCTCTAATCAGAGCCTAGTGACTATAGTTAATAATACTGCATTATATACTTAAAAGTTGCTAAGAGTAAATCATAAATATTCTCACCACACACACACACAACACAAAAGGTAATTGGGAGAGGTGACGGTTCTGTTAACTAACCTTATTGTGATAATCATTTCACAATACATATTCACACAACGTTACATGTCAATCATCTCTCAATAAAGCTGGAAAAAAGAGAGAAACACAAAAGTACAATAAAACTAGCTTAGATTATAAATCATAAAAAAGAGAAAAAAATCGCAGTAGGAACAAATTGCTCTCACTCTGCCAAATCTTTACTTAGAGCCCTCTTGTATTAATCAAGATTCTTGGCTGTGGAGATTGCCTCTGGCAATCTTGAACAAAAGTTAACTTGTTGCAAGGATTTGGGAGACAAAAAGCAGCTTGGAAAACCCTGGTTAACGCTGAGTGGTCCCTCACCAGTCTTCAAATTTTTCAGGTTTCAAGGACCTAGGTGAGGGTATCCCATGATCTAGCCTAGGTCTAGCCTCCATCAGGGTGAGGGAGCTGGCCTGTTAACTTCTACTGGGGCAGCCAGGCACCACCTCTCTCCAATACAAGACATAGTGGGAGAAAGGACAGCCCCCAAACTACGAGGGTCCTGTTAGGGAGGGGGATGAAATCATATTGAATTGAAACGTGATGTCATGACCATACGTCTTCTGTTGGTAACTTAGCTTCTGGCTTGCTTTCTTCACCATTCCTCTCCCATTCATTCCTTATCTCTCTGAAATGCGGCATCGGGCCCCCCTCTATTCCTTTGCAAGTACCTCATCCAAGTCACCAATCAAATGGACTGTCTGATCCAGTGGATGTTTCTCAGGCCTTATCTTTCTAGATATCTTATTTTGGGTTCCCCTGGCAGCAAATTCTGAGACAAGAATTTCAGCGTACGTAGTTTATTTGGGAGATGAGCCCAGGAAATACAGGTAAAGGAGCGAAGAAGTGAAAACGTAAGGGAAGGGCTTCAACAGAGTGTGCGTTATCACACCAGTTAGTGCTATGGGCAACCAGAGTTTACTCTCGCTCCAGGGAACTCTGGGAAATGGCGTAGAACATGCATCTCAGAGTTCTGTCACCCAAGGGCCAAGGGAGCTGGAGTAAGTTATACACCAACTTCTGTCAATCATTGGTAGAAGGTCGACTGGGGGAGCGGTATGCCTTAACTCCCTGGCACTCCCAGCCTGCTGTCGATGGGCAGAGCTGGCTCTGGAAACCAGAGAAAGTCCAGAATCAAAGGGATGTGGGTCTGGTAGTTGGAAGTGCGGCTGCTTATACTAGTAAGGGCTATGGGAATATGGGCTTGGCGTGAACAGCATTTGCTATATTAGACATTTCTGTGGGTTGTCTCACATTACTTGTGACTCTTTTTGAAATTCTTTCCTCCCTTGGATTCTAGAACATACCACCCCACTTGTCTTCTGTCCTCTTCTCTTGCCACTTCTTCCCATTCTTCTCGTCTTTTTTCCTATACTTAGACATTGGTCACCTCTCAGCGGGGGTCTTCTCATCCCACACAATCTCCTCATCAACCTCAACACACCCTGGCCACCAAATCCCAGCCACGGACGGACTAATCTGGATTGACATTTCTAGTCCTGCTCTTTGTTCGGTGGATTCTAGACCTTCTACTTGGGTCTCCTGAGCACGTTAGCCCAACAGGTTACCTGTTGCAAAACTTACCTCTCTAAACATTATCTTCTCTCTAAATTTCTCTCTCCACTGAGTGCCCTCCCTCAAAATGGCGCATTATCCATCCAGGTTCCCACGCCAGAAATCTAGGGTGATCCTTCCTTCACTCTTCCTTCTCCTCACCTCTGAGGCCTAACTGGTCATAAAGTCTTTACAATCCTACCTTCTAATCTCTTTCCTACCCTCTCTACCTTTAAGGCAAACTACCTTCATGCACTGTGCTTAATAAAGCAAGGTATAGAAGGGACTCCTAGCTTACCCCCCAATCTTCCATTTGCTCCTTTTGGGCTCATTCCAGTTCCTGAAACTTTGTGGACTTTGTGTCCTTTGGCTTAGAAAGACCTCAGCTTCCCTGGCTCACTTCAAAGTGTTTGGTGCAGCTTTATAGCTGGACTCAACCCCAGGATCTTCCCAGTCTTGGTAGAATTCTGAATCAGTTAGGATCCAGCTCAGTAGTGAATTACTGAAATAAAAAACAACTGGGGCTTAAAAGGCTAGTATATTCCTTACTTATATTAAAAGAATATCTCTAAAGGAGATCAGTCCAGAGCTGGTGTGCCTCCCACCCCCACCCACCTGTGGTGGGTGAAATTATGACAAAGGAGTAAAAATTCACTTGGGGTATTTGATTTAAAGTAACTATTCCCCTGAGCACAGTTCTTTTACAACTTGGTTAATTTCAGGTGTATATAAAGAAGCCCTAGGCATTTTCAACAAATCCCTTCTACATGTGGAACTATTACACCACAGAGCTATGTGGTGCCTAGAAAAAGCTTGCTTCTGAGGGGGATCAGAGATGTGACTTTTTCCTTTTGGGTTTCCCGGGGACACCCCAGCCCATGATTCCTCCCACCACCACCACCAGGCTCTAACTTCTGGGCTGTCTTCTTCCCTCTTCCTTTCAGACTTCCTCATTCTGGAGCCCAGTAACCAGCTCCCTGGCTCTCCCCCTCCCCACCCCACCCTCTGCGGGCCTTATGGCCCTCTGTCCATCACCCAGTCTCAGCCGAGGTCTAAAACTCATCTAGCAGCTGAGGGAGGTGTCACTGAGCTGTCAGTCACCAGAGCTCATTACTGAAACACCTGAGGTGTTAGGTGTTAATAATAATAGCTCCCAGAGTTAACCCCGCCCAGGAGATATTTACATCTTAATGGGAACAATCTGGAACCGGTGTTTTTTCTCCCTGGGTTCTCAGGGACTACTGGTGGTGATCCGAACAGCACCCTAGGGTAGATAGATAAGACCGCTCAAGGTTGCAGGTTACCCTTGCAGGAATTTCGGCCACTCTGAGAGTCTCGCCCTCTGCCTAGGGCCCCGCTGGCCGCTTCCGGGCGGAGGGGTCCTTAGCTACACCTGTCCTCCACAGTCAGGAGGAAACACCTTACACCTTTGAGGAAGAGAGAGTGCCAGCGTGTTGCCCAGCTGGCCAAGGCAAGGTTGAAAACCAGTGCCTAAAAACAGAAAAATGTGCTTTTTATTGGGAAAAATTCCAAAACCACGTACAAGTGGAGGCTACAAGTGATCACTTTGTACTTACCCCAGATTCAACAACCAATATTTTGCTATTCTTGTTTTATCCAGTACCCCACACCTTTTTTTTTCCCACCAAGTTTTCTCTAAAGCAAATCTCACGTCCTTTCACTTTAATGTGCATCTCAAAAGGAAGGAAGGAAAAGATTGTCTTATATAACCACAATGCTATTATCACAGTTAACAAAATGAATAACAATTCATAAACTTTATCTATCGCTCAGTCCATACTTAGATTTCTAGATAATTGGGAAAACAGAAGTAGTTTTTAAATAGTGGGACCTTTTTACAACACAAGAGTAGACAGGTTTATAGTAAAAAATGTGGGAAGCAGAAGTTGTGCCCTTTTAGACCCCCTCAGAACATCCAGTTGGCCCAAACTAAGGTTGTGGAGTCTTGATAAGCTGAAAAACCAAATTATCTTCTTGTACTTCTTCAGTCCAATAAAAAGTAGAAGTGTTCTTCCCAGTCTCACTGTGTGCTTCTGTTCACAGGATTTTGTAAGGTGCTAGAAAGCCACTTCTCCCCACCTCAAAGGGCTCATATCAGTCTCCCTCTGAAACAATGTGAATAAAAGACTCCTTGTATATTCTTTTTTGTTGTTATTGTTAAGATTTTATTCATTTATTTGACAGAGAGAGAGATCACAAGCAGGCAGAGAGGCAGGCAGAGAAGCAGGCAGAGAGAGAGGGGGAAGCAGGTGCCCTGCTGAGCAGAGAGCCCGATTTGGGGCTCGATCCCAGGACCCTGATTCGGGGCTCGATCCCAGGACCCTGAGATCAACCTGAGCCGAAGGCAGAGGCTTAACTCACTGAGCCACCCAGGCGCCCCTCCTTGTATATTCTAAGGGGGAAATATTACAGTGTCCACTTGTTGTTCTTTGTATCAAAGGCTCGGGGAAAAAAACGATGAAGACTTGTATATTTGTACATGAGCCAGGAGTTGTCCATTAACTTTCCAAATTATCCAGTCACAGTCTACTGAATTTGGAAGAACTGCCAAAGATGAAAAGGAGCTTTTCCTGCTCACCTGGCACAAAGGAAAAGTGGCTTGGGACAGTAAGTGACCAGTCAGATAAAGATAAAAATCACCATAATTCCTACCAGCTTGCCTAGAAGAGATTGTGCTTTAATTTTTATCTGTTACAGCTTCTCCATGCTGCAAAACGAGCCTTTTCTAGTTATAGCTGATACGGTTGACTTTTCATCACATGCCAGGTTCCACTCTCAGGACTCAAGGTGGCTTAGCTTAGTTTATCCCCACAACCCTATGAAGTAGGCATGATTATTATCCTCGCTTTTACAAATGAGGAAAGCAAAGGACAGAGAAGTTAGAGGATAGGTTGTGCAAGATTAGGTGGCTAGTTATTACCGGCAGACGCAGGGCTTGAACCCAGGGCATCTAGCTTGGGATGAAATGCTGGGATTTTTGGACGTGTGATCTCATTGCTTTCATTGTGTAGCTCTGTCCCAACACTTTCACACAGTCCGAATTAATCTCTGCTTACTCTCTTGTTTTTCCAAATGAAGCTGTGAGCTCCTTGGAAGAAAAGGCTGCTACGTCCTGACAGTGTAGATCTAGCAAATGACAGGCATTCGTTCAATGTATGTGACACGACCAGGGCTTAGGTGAGGAGACGGAGGCACTCACCCACGGTGCAAAATTTAAGAGGGCTCAAAAACAAAAACAAAAAACAAAGGCCTCGGGATGCCTGGGTGGCTCAGTTGGTTAAGCGGCTGCCTTCGGCTCAGGTCATGATCCCAGCGTCCTGGGATCGAGTCCCACATCGGGCTCCTTGCTCGGCAGGGAGACTGCTTCTCCCTCTGCCTCTGCCTGCCACTCTGTCTGCCTGTGCTCGCTCTCTCTCTCTAACAAATAAATAAATAAATACAATCTTTAAAATATTGATATTTTAGGATGCCTGCATGGCTCAGTCGGATGAGGGTCTGACTCTTGATTTCAACTCAGGTCATGATCTCAAGGTTGTGAAACTGAGCCCTACCTCTGGCTCGGTGCTGGGCAGGAAGCCTGCTTAAGATTCTCTCCCTCTCCCTCTGCCCCTTCCACACCGCCCCCCACTCATACATGTGCAATCTCTAAAAAAAATTAAGTAAATAAGTAAACAAATATTTTAGTAATCATCATGGATTTTTTGCATTAATTTTGATTTAAGATTATTACATTACAATACTATTTTTCTTAATTATTGAAATTTTTGGTGTCTCCTCCATGTCTTCCTTAAATTTTCCTCCTGAGGTGAGTGCCTCACTGGCCTCATCCTTGTCCAGGCCCCACGCACAATTGAATAAATGGTTAAGTTCACATGCTGTATCTACCTTTTGCAGGTGAAAAATATATATAGTTGCTATTCAATGAATAATGGAAAAGACAAATATGAAAACAAGCGTTAAATCAACAAAGCCTAAAGTTGTGGGAGACATTGTTTCTAGGAAATTCTTCGTGTTTATCTGAATCATTGGAGGTTGGCTCTCTCAGTTGTTTCAAGCAGGTTTTAATGAGGTCACAGCCATTGACCAATCCTCTTAAAAAGCCCCTTGAGGAGCCTGACCTGCTAACAATGACTCATTCATTAAACAAACATTCACTGAGTACCTACCCTGTAGCAGGTTTCTGTCAGACGCTGGGGATACAGAGATGCGGAGGCAGGGCCTGCTTTTTCAGGTGGAATGGAGGTAGAAGAAAGTCGATAGGCAAGAGTTCGTGGCTTTCCCCGGAGGACTCATGAAAGGCTTCTCAGAGGGGGCCAAGAGCGTGTCAGTTTGGAGTTAGAGGGCCCAGTCGATA
The DNA here is from genome assembly GCA_003697995.1 of Taxidea taxus jeffersonii. NCBI lineage: Eukaryota > Metazoa > Chordata > Mammalia > Carnivora > Mustelidae > Taxidea > Taxidea taxus. The sequence continues at coordinate 38,205 of ML098108.1, read as the reverse complement.
ATTCTCCCCAACTTGAGATCTGAATTCCTTGTAAAATAAGACAAAGAAGTTGGCAGTTAAAGACCAAAATATTAACTTTATCCCTGGCACAATGGATGTTGGAGAATGTGGCTTACACCTGCCAACAAACAGGCTTCCCAATGCTGAATCCCAGAATTAGACTGACCCACCCACCCAGCATCCCTGGACCAAGGCAGACCCTGCCCCACTGCAGGGACAGAGCTTGCCTCTAGAGTTTGGAAGAGAATGGGGGCTCCCTGGGGGCAGCTTACTTCCAAGAAGTAGTGATGGGATGAAGCATGTCCACTATTGCCTATACGGTATAAACAGTGAGATGCATAAATAACTGTAATCCCTAGAGGTGGCTGGTTACATTTAAAGATTTTTTTTTAAAATTTATTTATTTGTCAGATGGAGAGCACAGGAGCGAGCACAGGCAGACAGAGTGGCAGGCAGAGGCAGAGGGAGAAGCAGGCTCCCTGCCGAGCAAGGAGCCCAATGTGGGACTCGATCCCAGGACGCTGGGATCATGACCTGAGCCGAAGGCAGCTGCTTAACCAACTGAGCCACCCAGGCGTCCCGACATTTAAACACCTAAACAGGAATGTACGTTTCGAACAGGTTTAAGTACTACAAATATTGTTATCTAAAGCTATATCCAGAGGATTTGTTAATAAATACATTAGAAATAATTTTTCATCAATGAAATGACTGATATTAGATATTTATATGACAGATTAGAAAGATGATACTGCGGGACGCCTGGGTGGCTCAGTTGGT
>ML098108.1:9918-37025 GCA_003697995.1 Taxidea taxus jeffersonii | reverse complement strand
ACTGGCCCAACTGCTTTTCTGCTTTTGCACAATGAGGTATAAGAATCTGGCAAGCAGAGCAGTCTGATATTGTTAGAACAGTGCCCTGGGTCTAAAGCCTCCTTGGTTCTATGCCCACCTTTTCATGGAGAACTCAGTTGGAGATAAACCGTAGGACTGGCCAGTCAGATCATCAGAATTTTGCTGTATTCATCTTAAGAGTGAGTCTTTCCTATAAGGTGCTTGTTGGAATGTGTAAAGACCAAGGATGGAACTTCCGAACAAGTTTACTAGAACATGAGGCATGGCTGTTTTTGTGTCTACTTGCTGATACATATACGTCTGGTAGGATTTGGTGTAAGACTTTCTTTCTTTCTTTTTTATAAAGATTTTATTTATTTATTTGAGAGAGAGGGCACAAGTGGAGGAAAAGGGAGAACAGGTTCCTTGCCCAACAGGGAGCCCAACGTGGGGCTTGATTCCATGATCCTGAGATCATGACCTGAGCTAAAGGCAGACGCTTAACCCACTGAGCCACTTAGGTGTCCCAAGACTTGCTTTCATTATAATAGACCATGTAGTAGCTAAGTTGTGGGGGCTGTAATGTATATTTCACCTTTCTACTTTTCTCTGCTAGAAACAAAAGAGCCTGACCACTAAAGAATGGCCAGATTGGGGGCACCTGGGTGGCTCAGTGGGTTAAGCCTCTGCCTTCGGCTCAGGTCATGATCTCAGGGTCCTGGGATTGAGCCCCGCATCAGGCTCTCTGCTCAGCAGGGAGCCTGCTCCCCCCACCCCCGCCTGCCTCTCTATCAAATAAATAAATAGAATCTTAAAAAAAATAATGGCCAGATTGGCTTGGGTCAGTTCAATTCATCCTTCCCAAACTCACTAATCAGGTAAATAACTCCTCCCCAACCCCAAGGGTGGAGAGAGCAGGAGTGTTATACTAATAGAAGTTCCTTCACATGGAGGGGCGCCTGGGTGGCTCAGTCTGTTAAGCATCTGACTTTGGCTCAGGTCATGATCTCAGGGTCTGATATCAAGCCCCATGTCGGGCTCCCTGATCCCTGCTCCTCCCTCTCCTTATGCTCCACCCCCAGCTTGTGTCTCTTTCAAATAAATTAATAATATATATATACATATATATATTTTAGGATTTTATTTATTTGACAGACAGAGATCACAGGTAAGCAGAGAGGCAGGCAGAGAGAGAGGAAGGGAAGCAGGCTCCCCACTGAGCAGAGAGCCCAATTCGGGGCTCCATCCCAGGATCCAGGATCATGACCTGAGCTGAAGGCAGAGGCTTTAACTGACTGAGCCACCCAGGCGCCCCAATAAAATAATTTTTTTAAAAAGTCCCTTCACATGGAAAGGAAACTCAGTAGTAGGGAATGAGAGTTCTCCACTAACAATAGACAAACCAATGTTCTAGGCATAAAAATACCATGGATTAAAACACAGAGGCCTGATGAACACATTCAGGAAATTATAAATCATTCCATATTCCTGGAGTATAAAGGGCAACAGGAGAAATGGTGGGAAATAAAAGCAGGTATCAAGGCAGGGAGCTCTCACAAATCCATACAAAAATTTAAGAACTATCTAGTGGTTCTAAGAAGGATGAAAACAGGAAAGGATTTGAATATTAGAAAAATGCCTTCGCTGGCAGTGTGGGGAGAGTGTGAGGGGAAGGCAACAAGACTAGGGGCAGGGGTACCAAGAAAGTAAGGCACTGCTGCTCATGAAACGGTCTGATTTAAAACAGTGGAAAAGAGGAAAGAACATGAATGCTGCTCAGAAAGGAGAATTTGGAAAGACGTAGTGATTGAGTGGATATATGAGGCAAAGGCGTGTCTTGATCTATTCAGGCTATTATAACAGAATAGTCTAGACGGGGTGGCTTATAAACAGCAGGAATTTATTTTGTACAGTTCTGGAGACTGGGAAGTCTGAGATCAAGGTGACTGCAGATTCGGTATCTGGTGAGAACCCACTTTCTCGTTCATAATGGCTGTCTTTTCCCTGTGCCCTCCCACAGTAGAAGAGGTTAAGGAGCTCTCTGGGGTCTCTTTTATAATGGCATTAATCCCATGCATGAGGGCTCCCACCCTTGTGACCTAATTGCCTCCCATGGCCCCATCTCCTTATAGCATCATCTTGGGAGTTAGGTTTCACTATATTAATTGGGGAGGGCGGCGGAGGGGGGGCACAAGTATTCAGTCCATGGCAGGGACAGAGGCTTGTAGTGTCATCTCCATTTTCAAAGCACATAATTGGGCACAATTTATAGAGAAGCATTCAATCTACAAGAATTTATTGAGCCATGAATATATAAATAGCAAATTGAGAGTAGCAACCATAGGTGGTAGGTTGAATTTCCAAAGATGACTACCACGAACACACATTTCCAAGGGTAAAATCCTTCTCTGTATGCTTGTATATAGTGCCCAGAAACCAGGAGTGCCTCGATATAGGTTTCTTATGTTCAGAAGATCTTTAACCTCTGCTTAGGCAGTGTCCGGCCTGTGGTAGTTTCTCAAATAACATGCTGAATCATCTAGAAAAAACATAATACCCCTGTGTGTTAGTTATGCACTGCTGTGTAGCCAGTCACCCCAAAAGTTAGCATCTTAAAACAGTGAGCATTTATTATCTCGCAGTTCCTGTGAGTAAAGAATCAGCAAATGGATGGTTTGGCTGCATGGTTCCGGCTCACGGTCTCTCACAAGGTTACCCTCGAGTTGTCAGCTGGGACAACAGGCATCTGAGACTTGAGGAAGCCAGAGAAGCCCCTTCCAAAAACACTTACCAGGCAGTTGGCCAGTTGTGCAGACCTCTCCACGGGGCCGCTCACACCTGGCAGCCCCCGAGCGAGCAGATGATGATGATGGTGATGGTGAATGAGGGAGAGAGGGGGAGAGGGAGGAGGCAGAGAAAGAGGCCTCACTGCCCTTTACGACCAAGTCTCAAGTCATCATCCCCTGAGCTCTACTCTGTTCATCAGAAGCAAGTCACTACTCAGGCAGGCCACGACTCCAGGGAAAAGGATTGCACAATATCGGGGGATCCCTGGGGACCACCCCGGAAGCAACCTACCATACCTTGTGAATTGTTAACCGACTGTGCAAACAGCAGCCTCCAGATGCTCCCACAAATGTGCTCTTTGCTGTGAAGGTGGCTATAAATTATTTGTCTGCGTTTCCCTCATAGTTTTGCAAACATGGTAACACTATCACTTCTTTGCTCTCAAATGCAAAGGGCACTCCAGCCTGTAAATGGACAGTAAGCACAACTACCTTTGCACCGCAAAGATCCCAGGTTGGCGCCAATGAATTACCTTGAGGCAGTTTTTGTGTGCCTCTTCGAGGTCGTCCCTCGAGTAGAATGAAAGTTAGGTTTGTATTTCTCAAGCCCAAGCCCGTCTCCATCAACCCCGCAAAACTAGACACCAGTTTCAGCCTTTTAAAAGAGTATGGGCTTGCGTAGTCCGTTTTATTTTAAACCTTTGTTCTAAGATGACCTGAAAAGACAAGCGGAGTGTCACTACAGTCAGGAATTTTTAAGTGAAAGTGCTCAGTGTTTTCCAAAGAACAAAATGTGCATTTGCTCCAGGGAAGGAAAATATTTTTTTTTCTTGGTTTTAAAACACACACGCTTTCTCTTTCATAAAAAAAATTAAAGCAAATTCGCTACGGAGATTTGGGCTGAGTTTGCCGGAGGCAAAAGGGGTCCGCTGTGGAGGATTTTCTAGTTGGCAAGCCTGCATGGTCATCTGAAGGGTTAGAGATATGAGTCCTTTGTCTATTTTTATTTTTATTATTTTTTAAAAGATTTGAGACAGCGGGAGCACGCGTGTGCGCATGCGTGAACAGGCAGGGGGCGGGGCAGAGGGAGCGGCTCTCCGCAGCCGCCTCGCTGAGCGGACGCTGAGCTTCATCTCTCGACCCTACGCCCACGACCCCCCGTGATAGCGAGAGTCCCACGCTTAACGGACCGAGCTACCTGGTGCTCCTCCTTTGTCCATTTTTTGCCCAGTATTTCTGCAGCCTCAGCCCGTGCTTGCCCTGCTTCATTCTGCGGGAGGAGTGTCTTCTCGCCAATTCCAGATAAAGCCTCGGAATAAGCAATTGGGTGTTGGAGGGGAGCACCCACGGAAAGGTGGGAAAAACAGTTTTTCTCTTACAGGACAGTTGAACAAAACTCTCCAAACAGAGAAATGAAATGGGGCCACTTGATACCAAACGAAGACGAGTGGAGGGAAATTATCCCAATTATGCTGTGGGGGTGAACGTTTTCACACAGCTTTTCCCCGAAAACAGTTTCGCAGTCTTCTGAGGTGGCATCTTTGCCTAGGCTGGCAGAAACTCGCTGTTTACTCTAGCTGAATTTCCCCAAACTCTGTCCCTCCCAGACCAAATGCATTGTAGTCCTTAGGGTTCTCTATCGCCTTGGCACGCTCCGTGTGGCTGGTAACCGTGGCCGTTAAAAATGCTTTTAAATCATTTCTGTATAAAAATTAGATTAAGATTTGTCCTTTGAAGTCCGCCTCCACTTGGCATTTTGGATATCACTTAACAAGCTCACCCGCTTGGGCCCTGTGGCCATAGGGCCCCCTGGGTTTCTACTTCAAGGCTGGATTTGGGGACTGGAAGCAAGTTTATCACCACCAATACATCTTTGAAGAAGAGTGCTTTCATCACGTAGCATTTTCTCCTTTTCTTAGCCAGCTCTCTTCCCTATCAAATGTTTCAATAACCATCCGTGTTTGCCTCCACCAGTGCTTCTCGAACACTAATATGGATGGGGATCGTGGAACGTCTTGTTAAAATGCAGATTCTGATTCATTTAGGTCTGGGGTGTGTCCAGATGATGCTGATGTTGCGAATTCCAGATCTACTTTGAGTCTCAAGGACCTAAAACTGCACTAATCGTGATTAGAGGCAAACTGGCTTGGCTGCAGTTAGAACACGGGTTATCCCTTTGAAGCGGGCTGCTCCTAGGGTTGAGATACAACAGCTTCTCACCTGAAGAATCCTTCTCTCCTCCTCTTTCTCTCTTGTGAGACAAACTCTTGAATTTCCCTCCGGCTAAATCCGTTTGAATAAAGGAAATATTGTTTGAACAACTTTAGATCAATAAACACATTCTCTGTTTCTAATGACTGGAATAAGTAATGGAAATTGGATGGACATTTTTAGCAATTGTTTTTTTCTCTAAAATGTCAGCACAATAGCTGTGGTTTATTTACTTCATTTGAAGTGACCTCCAGTGCTGCTCAGGAAACACTCTACAAGCTGCTTTAAAAGAATTAATCATATTGAATTAGTGATTGGTTTTTAAAAGCCTTTCTAATGGCAATATACTCCCAAGGACCTTCAAGGTCACTTCATATCTTCTCTCTCTTTCTCTCAGTTTCTCTCTTATAATTGGCCCATGTTTTACAGACTACAGAAACCTCCCCAAATTTGTTGATTAATATTAATAATCGGAAGTAGTGAGGTAGAGGAAGCCCATTTCTTTAAGGATGCTCCATCCAGTTCCTAGAAGCACACTGGCTAAGAGAGACTGGGGATAGGGCATCAGCTGGTGGAGGACTAGCAGGCAAGAAGAAAATTCCTGTTCCTATTCATTGGAGAGTTTCAGGTGATTCCAGAGGACTGGCCACATTCAGATTGGCACCCACTATTTAGTTTTGTGGAGTCTGCTCCCTTTTAGATCTTTCTTGTCACTTAAAGAATGTGGGGTCTGCAGAGAGGGAAAAGCAAATGGTTCCCACTGAATCTCTCTCTTGGATTATATTTATTTGCCAAGATCTTTTAGACCCAAGACAGAAATAATACAACTTCACAATTTTCACCCAAGTCATTCCAATGTCTTGGCAGATCTAGAACATTTAGTTTTTTCATTACTCTAATAGGGGAGATCTGTAGGTGACTTTCTTTGTTTCATTTTCATTTTTGTTTTTAAACAGGCTCCATGCCCAGCGTGGAGCCCAATGCAGGGCTTGAACTTACAACACTGAGGTCAAGACCTGGGCTGAAAGTCAGACACTTAACTGACTGAGCCATCCAGGAGCACCTGACTTTCTTTGAATTGTAATTTCATAGTTCACCATTTCCCTTACTTTTATTAAAGAACAAAAAGTAGTAGCTCCCTTTCTGCTACTTTACCTTAGATAGAGAAACTTGATGTACCACATCACCTGGTTTCAGATCCTAGCATTGCTTCATCTCTAACTATCTGACCTTGACTTAAGATGACTTAAGTCATTTAACCTCAGTTTCCTCACCTGAAAAATGGGGATAATAAAGACTTTAGAGGGAGTCTGAAAGAATACTAGCTGGCACAGTAAAACTGCTTGATGAAAGTTATCTATTGTTTTAGTCCCATTCAGCTCGATTAACTGCAAAATGCCCAACATGGATCATTGCCGTATAACCTACTACTGGGTTCTCTCCATGTGGTTCTGAAACCAGCTGATCAATGGTCTGCATTAAGTCAGTCCCACGGTTTGGTGGTGTGACAAGCAGCCATGTGTGCCTACAACATCAGAGGATAGCAAATGTATTGTTTTTTGTTGTTGTTTTGTTTTGTTTTGCTTTTAGCAAATGTATTATTTTTACCCACCCTCCCAGCCCATGAGGGCTTGAGCGAGAACAGAAGTGATGAAAATGCTTTGCAAAGCTGAATGCCCCACACTGAGGATTGCTGTGTACTATACTAATATACTACAACCCTGGATTTTATTTTTAGTGTCTGATTTTCTAAAACCCTGTGCGGTCCAGGTCAACCAATGTTCAAGTGTACTCAGTGCCACTGCCCCAAATTAGGTGCTGTGAAAACTTAAAAGATGATGCAAGACAAGGTGTCTGCCCTCAAAGATTTTACACCAGAGATCAAATGTCTGTGCCTCACGATGAGGACAAGTGCTCCAGTAGATTCAGAGAGCCACTGGGGTTTTTGAAGTGCTGTCATAATAATTAAATATCACCTGACGTGTCCCTATTTAGAACTTGGTTTTATATCTTTTTTTAAAAGATTTTATTTATTTATTTGACAGATCACAAGTAAGCAGAGAGGCAGGCAGAGAGAGGGGGGGAGGCAGGCTCCCTGCTGAGCAAAGAGCCTGATGTGGGGCTCGATCCCAGGACCCCGAGACCATGACCTGAGCCGAAGGCAGAGGCTCAACCCGCTGAGCCACCCAGGTGCTCCTTGGCTTTATATCTTAAAGAATTCTGGTTCATTCCCACAATAGCCAAAAAAAAATTGCATCTCTGTTATATGTCTGTGTGTGTGTGTGCCTGTGTGCATGTAAACTGCTGCTCTAGTCCAGTCTAAAAGTACTCTTTTTCTTTTTTTCCCATTTATTCAACAAATATTGATCAAGAGCATATTACAAGTGTTAGGAGTTGTGCCCTATCTATTCCAGTCACAGTTGTACACACAAGTCCAGAGTCCTTTGGGCAGTAGCTTTTCTAAAATGAATACATTAGGGTAAAAATCTTTTACTGTTTTGATTAAGTAAAGTATCTGTGTCTGCCAAATTCAAGGTGCAGGGTTCGTTTTAGAAACAGGCATTGGGGCACCTGGATGGCTCAGTCAGTTAAGCATCAGACTCTTGATTTTGGTTGAGGTAATTTTCTCAGGGTCCTGAGATCGAGCCCCACTTTGGGCTCTGTACTCAGCAGGAAGTCTGCTTGAGATTCTTTGTCTCCCTCTCTCTCTGCACCTCTACCCTGTGCATACACATTCTCTCTCTCTCTCTTTCTCATAAATAAATAAATAAATCTTAAAACAACAACAACAATAAAAGAGACATCAAGGGCACCTGGGTGGCTCAGTGGGTTAAGCCTCTGCCTTCAGCTCAGGTCATGATCCCAGGGTCCTGGGATCAAGCCCCTCATGGGACTCTCTGCTCAGTGGGGAGCCTGCTTCCTTGTCTCTCTGCCTCCCTCTCTGCCTACTTGTGATCTCTGTCAAATAAATAAATAAAATCTTAAAAAAAAAAAAGAACCCATTGGGAAAGGTGGGAAGGTGGCATGCTCAGCAGGGAGCCTGCTTCCCCCTCTCTCTCTGCCTGCCTCTCTGCCTACTTATGATTTCTCTCTCTCTCTCTGTGTCAAATAAATAAAATATTGAAAGAAGGAAGGAAGGAAATAAATAAATAAATACAGACAGACAGACATCAAGACACTGGTGGAGAAATCTGATAGTTAGATGATATTTAGTTATGCAGAGATGTGTACCAAAACTAGAAATGATTCTCAATACCTTTTGCCATTAAAGCAGAGTTTGTGGCCTGTCTGAATGGTTCCAGTGTCATTTTATTGGTGCTCATTCTATTTTCAGAGTACTAATTGCTATCAAGAGAAAATAGAGTCAGGTTACAATCAGATCCTTACTTCAGGAGCACTGTTATAATACCCCAGTTTGGGCGCCTGGGTGGCTCAGTTGGTTAAGCAGCTGCCTTCAGCTCAGGTCATGATCCTGGAGTCCCGGGATCGAGTCCCGCATCCAACTCCCAGCTCCACGAGGAGTCTGCTTCTCCCTCTGACTTTCTCCCCTCCCCTCTCATGCTCTCTCTCACTCTCTCTCTCTCTGAAATACATAAATAAAATCTTTAAAAAAAAAATAATATCCCAGTTTGCTGGATGCTGCAGGTGAAATCACTGGGTAGCCGAACAGATGTGGCCCTTTTATGTTCAGCTAGAGCACACTCAACCTTTGACATGAGATCTGTTTGTAAACCAAGAAATGTTAGCTTAAACCGCAGAGCCTCCTAAACCCTTGACCTCTCTGAAAAATGCTAGAGGATACATCGAGGCAAATAGTTTAGGAAAGTTCAAAATAGCAATAAGTGCTTGATGAACGTATTTGACCCCTTGACATTTCAGCCCCATTGGTCAGGGAAGATCTTTTCCCCCTTGAAATCACTTTGGAGGTAACATGATTTTTCCTTTGCTACTCAAAAAATATCTTTATTGGTCATAAAATGAAGTGAAAAACCTCCAAGCCCAAGCACATACAAGGCTTAAATGCATGAGCCTTATCATGATTTTCACTACTGTAGTTCTGAAATTAGTCCTGAAGTTTCACAGAAGGTGCTAAAAATGTCCTTTTGGAATTTCTTTTCTGGATTGTTCCCTCTCTGAGCAACGGGTACCAGAGTGTTCTAGAATAGAATGACTTATATGTGCTAACTGGACTAAAGGTGAGATAATGGAAGAGGGTTTTTCTTTTTTTTTTTTTTTAATATACCAGTAACATTCTTAATCTGGGAAACGAATGTTCCTACACCTTTTTGCATCTGTTTTCAGTGATTGCAGTAAGAAGCTTTCAGAGTCTTCCAAATGGTTCCAATTCATTTTCTACATCGTTGGAAGTGGGAAGCCATCAAGATGAAGGTCTTGACCCTTAAAGGCAATAAACAGGAGGTAGAAGAAGGTAGAAACGGGAGATGGACATCGAGTTGTTCTTACTTGTGGTTTCTACATGTCTCTCGGTGCTCAAAGTCATCCTCCCGTTTCATTCATTTATTGGAGCAGCTAATGATTTTTATGATCTCATGCATACAGAGAAAAATAAAAATGCATTTACCAAGTGGAAAACGAAAGATAATTCTGAGTTAGGTGGTCATACAACCTTCACTGTAGATAATTCTTGTATCTAAAGCACTATAAAAAGGCAGTTTATTGTCTATCCATTAGAAAAAAAAGTGCTATATTTAGCACACAGATAAAACCTTCTCCTATCTTTCACAGTAATTTTGTCTTAATTTGCTTTTCTTTTATCCAACAGTGTTTGTATAAGTTTTGTAGCCCATCAGTATTTGAGAAACATGAGGAAAATGATTCTTTTATTATCAAAATACAGGTCATAAGGAAAAATAAGGTTTCTAGTGCTCAGGTTGTATTTAAAAAAAAAAACACAAAAATCTTCTTACAGTAGCAACCTAGTTGAAAGTTTTAACAAACTTGGTTTTTAAAAAAGCTTGGTAATAATAATAATGGGAAAAATACTTTGGCTGCGTTCATCTGTGAGAGTGATTAATCTGGTATTATAAAAACCTCACATTTTCCATAACTGATATTTGGAATCAAAGACATCCTGTCTACATCTGATGTTATACAAAAGCCTTGGCATGCATAGACATGGAGATTCTTGGGTCCTGCACCTACACCTACAGATTCTAATTCATTATGTCCAGGGGTTTACCTGGGAATCTGCACTTTTAACAAATAGCCTGGGGTGATTCTGATGTTTATGTCCAGGAACCATTCCTGGAGAATGGCAGTTTTGTAGCTTGTCTGAGATTGTAATGGTGCGACTCAGCCCTACCCAGCACCCTCTGCTCACACCGCTGTTACTAAATATCCCTCAACAAAGTTCTTCAGGGGGGTGACTTTCCTACAGTGTCAGTATCTTGAAATACATTCTGAATTATCCTCAGTTATAACAATTATGTTTGGTTAAACCCCTTTGAGTTATTCATTAAAATCCTCCTGCAATTAGTGAATTTCCAAGGGCATATCTGGTAACTCTATTAACCATACTACATGTTTGGCCAGAACCTCTGGTTAGATAAGAGAGGTGGGGCTGCCTAGTCACCCAGTTTTGAAATCCAAATGAAATGTTAGAATTCAAACAAAGGGCTCTTAGCCTACCACCATTATATATCGGAAAAGTGATTGTGTCATTTAGAGCAGGTACTCAGAGATGGTGCCTAAACATTACAGAGATATTGAAAGGGTAAAGAGAAGGGGTTGAATTAAAACAAAGACCTGGCTAATTGACAATTGGTATATAGTATGGTCTGCTTCGCTGAATTTCATCATATACTCCTCTGTTTATCTTCCTACATCAATTTAGATGTGTTGACTCAAGCAGTATTTGAAAAGCCTTCTGGCAAATTCTAGACTGCCTCTGAAGAGTTTATCCCCCATCACACGCACCTGGAGGCAGGGAGGCGTCAGGAGGCAGCTGTGCCAGAGAATGGCTCTTCTTCCCTCGGGTGAATGCTGGACCATCTCTACAAAGGAGGTCAGACAAGCTCTCACAAATAAGGTATAAGACAGAGTTCCGATGGGAACCAACTATTTACTTCCTTCTTCCTCTTTTCTCCTCTGTTGGCAGCCTGCAGAAAAGAAAGGAAGTGCGGTAGAATGTATTATTGCTTCACAATTCTTCCTTTTATTCCCTTCGCCATGTTATACTTCACTTGGTAGATTATGCTTCTCTGTCCCATTGACTTTGAGCTTGGCCGTATGACTTGCTCTGGCTAAGGGCAAGTGGGCAGAGGTGATCATGAATGGGTTCTGATCCAAGACGCTTAAAGGCACTGCAAATTTCTGCCAGACTTCTCTTGTGCTTCTGTTATCTCCCTGAGAAGGGCATGCCCCTGGAAGCTGCAGATTTCAAAATAAGACACACGTGGAACAGGCCTCAATCTGAGCCATCGCCTTAAGCAGAGCTGCCATTACTGGCCCATAGACACATGAGTGGGAATAATACGTGTCTTTTTAGTAAGCCACTATGATCGGGGGAGGGTCTTGTCTGTTATGCAGCAGTATCATAGCGTTAGCTAATACAGGAGTGGAATGGCCATTTACTGAGGACTCAGTCCTTGCCAAGCACCATTTACACTAACTCCTTTAATCTACAAAATCTATGAGGTCTACTGATGCTCCCCTCTTTCATGAGACATCTGCCCAGAGAGGGCAAGGACCTGCAGCTAAGAACTGGCTGGGCCAGAAATTCAAATTGACGTGCTCCCCTTTCCAAATACAGTGATTATTTCATGGCTCTTTCCTACCTTCCTGCAGTTTACACCAAAGGCTGTAGCAAGATAAGAAACAATTTTGCTCTTTTAGGAAGGGCTTTACAGTTTGGTGCATTTTTTTTTAAATTTTTTTTTATTTACTTGATAGACAGAGATCACAAGTAGACAGAGAAGCAGGCAGAGAGAGAGAAGGAAGCAGGCTCCCCGCCAAGCAGAGAGCCCGATGCGGGGCTCGATCCCAGGACCCCGAGATCATGACCCGAGCCGAAGGCAGAGGCTCAACCCACTGAGCCACCCAGGTGCCCCAGTTTGGTGCATTTTTATGTGCCTTTTTATATTAACAACAAAATGTCCCATTACAAATCAGAGTAGTTCTGTTTAGCTCTTCTCTAGATTGAAACAGTCATGAGATTTGAAATGGTATCTTCAGTTTGGAAAGTATTGTGCTTTAGAAACCACAGGAAGGCTTAAAATAGACTGGAATATTCTGAGGTTGTAGGTATGAGAGAAAACGTACCAGATAAAAACCAGTGTTTGGAGCCTTTCTTGACCAAAGCAGACAGACTCCATGGAAACTACTCAGGACCTTTCCTCTGACCGCACTGGAGGAGAGAGCCACTCAGAAGGTATCACCAGTATGGTCACTGTTGACTCTCAGAAGGAACAATATTTTCCAACTCAGGCTGCACATTAGAATCAGTTGGGGGGTTAAGAAAAACATCTGGGCCCTGCTGCCAAACAAACTCAATCAGAATTTCTGTAATCTGTACATCTGCTGGTTTTTAAAGTTCTCCAGGTGATTATAATACACAAGCCAGCATTGCATCGCACTGAACTAGAAGATGGGACACAGAAAATGAATTTGCCGACATTTAACATTGAAAAACAATTCCAGGGGCACCTGGGCGGCACAGTCTGTTAAGCGTCCGACTCTTGATTTTGGCTCAGGTCAGGTGATCTCAGGGTCATGGGACTGAGCCCCAGCATCGGCATCGGGTTCTGCTATCAGCACAGAGTCTGCTTGTCCCTCTCCCTCCTCCTGTACCCCTCCCCCCTCAAATAAATCTTTAAGAAAAAAATTCGGGTCAGTGGCCCACACCTGGAGATTGGAGTGAGGTCCAGTTTAAAGACATGCAAAGCATAGACTCCTCTATTACAATCTCTTCTTCCTTCACTGAGTATTTACTGAGTCCAGACTTAGTTGCTGGCATCCATATCCATGTCCATTTCTACAACAGTGTTTGCCAAGGGCTGGACTATAAAAATCTATAGAGTTTGTAAGAAATTCACTACAACTGAGATCAGCTAACTTAATGGAAAAGATGTCACTAGCTTCACTAGCCAAATAAATAAGTAGAAGCAATGACTTTCATTTATATTACGTCTCTGTATGGCTCACACTGTTCTAGAAATATTTCAGAGCACTGACATTCTGGTTTGATTTGTACATCTGAGTTCCCAAGAATTAGCTTTGATTTGCATAGTAAGAGACTGAGGTCCCATATGCTAACTGCTACCTCGCTCCTGCACAGAGACCCCCCTCGTGGTGCTTATCTAATGGCTTCCCTGGGTTATGTGGGAAACTTTCTACTTCTTTTTCCCCTAAGATTTTTGTTTTTTAAGATTCTATTTATTTGACAGAGAGAGAGACAGTAAGATAGGTAACACAATCAGGGGGAGTGGGAGAGGCAGAAGCAGGCTTCCCACTGAGCAGGGAGCCCCATGCGGGGTTTGATCCCAGGACCCTGGGATCATGATCTGAGCCAAATGCAGAGGCTTAATGACTGAACCATCCAGGCGCCCCTAAGATTCCATTTTTTAAAAAAACATTTTATTTATTTATTTGACAGAGATCACAAGCAGGCAGAGAGGCAGGCAGAGAGAGAGAGGAGGAAGCAGACTCCCTGCGAGCAGAGAGCCCGATGTGGGGCTCAATCCCAGGACCCTGGGATCATGACCTCAGCCGAAGGCAGAGCCTTTAACCCACTGAGCCACCCAGGCGCCCCTAAGATTCCATTTTTAACTAATCTCTACACCCAACGTGGGGCTTAAATTAATTTCAAGATATTTGGATGAAAATACTATCTAACATTTACGGAGTGTGTTCTATGTGCAAGGCACTATTTATAGCATTCTATATGCATTAACTCACTTAATTCCTAACCCTATGAGGTAGATGATTTATTGACCCCATTTTACAGATGGCACAGAAAAGTTAAGTAAAGGTGCCTAGGGGAACTAACTTACTAAATAATAAAGCAGGAATTTAAGCTTTTCTGTATGGATACCAGTTTGAAAGGGCACCAAGTGTGGTCAAATAGTATCTAGAGTTAGGAGATTTAGGTAAATATTTTCAAATAAACAGGGGCACCTGGGTGGCTCAGTGGGTTGGGGCCTCTGTTTTCCACTCGGGTCGTGGTCCCAGGGTCCTGGGATCGAGCCCTGTGTCGGGCTCTCTGCTTGGCGGGGAGCTTGCTTCCTCCTCTCTCTCTGCCTACCTCTCTGCCTGCTTGTGATCTCTCTCTCTGTCAAATAAGTAAATAAAATCTTTAAAAAATCAAATAAAAACAATGTATACTTAAAGAAAACAGTCATTCCGGGCACTCAAAGAGTAACTTTCTGATGTCTGTGGTCTTCCATGGTTTTCCACTTCTTATCACAAATGCCAGCCTGATGAGTTAACCACAGTAACAGAAAATGATCAGCTCACTCAGGCGTCTGAGATGGGTTCAGTGTGCTCGTGCTCGCCTTCAGACAGGAGTTCAAAGGCAGAGTGACTAATGAGTATTGTATGAAGGTGCAGTAGGTAGGAGGCGTCAGAACAAAGTGTCCTTGGCTGGCTCGCCTCTGCTTCTTCTGGAGCACCCATTTAAGGGGGGGGTGGTGTGGGGAGCAAGTGAAAGCAGGAGATGGATTTCTTCTGTAGAAATCTTCAAGAATGAGGAAATTGAGATCTAGAGTGAGAAGCAAGTGCATGTGACATTCTGCCAAAGGGCAATCCCTTCTGGGAAGGGTTCAATGCAAAGGACTTACCCTAAGAGTTCTCACCACTCCTGTACCCGCTGTGGACTCAATCAGCCACCCCTACAGGTCTGAGAGGGATAGCCTAATCCACAATGCCCCATTTATCCCACTTCTGCCTTTGAGAAAGACCTCATCCACTGTCACAAAGGCAGTGCTTTGCCAGTGAAAGCAGTAACTTTTGTTTGCTTAAGAAGTGCGCCTATAAAAAACTTTCATCACTCCAGATGCCTTGGGCCAAGTTCTTTCCAATAAGTTCCATAGGGAAGAAATTTTGAAACTGGGTCAAAAATTATAATAAAAACAGCCACAAAATTTACCTCAGTATCAGGCAAGACAATGATTTCTCTCCTTCTCCCAGGCAGTGAATCTGGCCACCTCGTTGGATAAATAAAAGCCATAAAGTCAAAGCCTCTGTTTTCCTTCTCTTCCTCTGTGCATGGCATAGAATTAGGGATAATTAAATATGAGATCGCTTCAGCAAACACTTTTTTTAGAGTTTTTTTGATTATTCTCTAGGGAAAATCATATTAAAAGGAACTAAGTTGATTTAATTACTAAATTCACTCATCAATCATTTAGTGAATCTGCCTCTAGGTTTGATTTCCAGTTGCATTTAAAATCTCAAGCTGTTTTCAGAATCAGAGTTAGTCCCCCCTCATTCTCCTCATCACCTTTCCCGTCCATATCCCTCTCTCTCCATCATAGACTCAGCACTACCCACCTGAAGTCTTTCTTTCCCACAAGGACTTAGTGGGACTGAGGCTGAGAATTCCAACATGGCTTTTGTGGTGGGAAGAAGTCCAGAGATTTCCTCGTAGGTGAGTCTGGACACTCAAATACTGTAAAAAGTCCTCTGGTCCCTTCTGAGCTATTGCCTGGGAACGTTGCTCACCTCCTCAGCCTAGTGGTTTGGTTGGATATGTGGCTTTCAACTCCCGACATTACAATGGACTAGACTTACTGAGGAGCTAGAGCGAAGGCATGGAGGGTCCTCATATGAAGCAAGGTATCCCTGCTGAGCCCCAAACCAGGAGTCAGTGTCAGCAGATCCACCAACTCCTGCCACCCTGGTCTTACTTGAGTTGATTTAAGGTGCCTTTCATTTGGGGACAAAAAGAGGAGGAAAATACCCTGGAAAGAGAGGCAAAGGGACACAGATCCTTGGCTTGGTATCTGCCCTGTGCCTGATCTGATGAGCATCTGAGAACTTAGAAATAAAGGGGTCGGGCCTAGAGCTGAAGGGATTCCATTCATCAGAGACTCTCTGTCATGCTGGGCCCAAGAAGTGCTCATGCTCCTCCACCCCTACTCTGCCATACAGCACTGACACTGAAGGGCCTGAAGTGGCCACTCATGGAGAATGACAGTTCACAGAAGAAAAAAGGGTACCTACTTGGCAGCTGTCAGGAACTAGATATTCGACTGCAAGCATGGCTTGGAAGAATGTGGGCCTTTCTTGAATACCTGTAAGACGCTTGTCTTGTGAAGTCCTGGGGAAATTAGAGGGATTGGTGGGGGGTGCTGGGTGATATGCTAGGAGTCCGTACTTTGAGCATAAATGTTCATGTGACATCATTCATACCCCAAACTGCTAAGAGCTAGGAATATCTTAATTATTCTAGAAAAGAGTGTGTTTCCCAATCTCCTTGAATAAGATAATACAGATGTGGTCTGTTGGACTATGTCCATAATATTGAGGTGCTCTGTGACAAGAGGATCAATAGTCAAAATAGTTCGAGAAACACTAGTTTTAATAAAGTCAGACCAATTCCTTTACTGGAAGACTTCTCTCCTTGAATGTGCTGATGGGGTAGTGAATCCCTGCATGGTTCAAGAGAGGCTTGGTGGCGAAGATAGCAACAGTTTCTTCCTTGCTGGCTCTGCTGCACATCGACTTCGTATGTGGACCTAGGCTGAAGAAACAGAGTCTGGTTTTTGTTTTTGTTTGTTTGTGGTAAATACTCTATTTTTACATATAATAAAATGTACAGATTTTGTATGATTTTGTATGTAGAAGTGCAGGGAGGTTAATGTCTGTGGGACAAACGTGGACCGGCGGGGAGATAAGACGTGGCAGAGAGTCAACAGATAAGTTCCCTATCCGCGTCCCCTCTGCTGGACTGTAAAGAGGTATGCTTCTTCCATGTCGCCGCGGGGCCAAGTGGGGACCCCTGAAGGAGCCAGCCGTGTCTCTCCTGTAGTTTGTTGGGAAGCCAGTTCCACCGGGCATCATCTCGCAGTTGAGTCTCTCGCTTCTCTGTCCTCACTTTAGCTGTCCTGGATTATCCCTCCGGTGAAAGCTTTAGCATTTCAGCCTTGCCTCAGGCTCTGTTTGCCAGGGCCCCCGGAATAAGCAATGTGGGTAAATATCAGAGGTTTCTGGTCTCATAGATGGATCAGTGGAGTTGCTCTCCTAGGCCTCCTAGCGAGCTCTCCTTCCATCTCACATAGGACACTCTCAGCTTTTGCCCATGCTATTTCTCCGAATGGAACATCCCTCATGCAGACACATGGCATGGCTTACTCCCTCACCCCCTTCAGGTCATTGCCCAAATATTACCAACTCACTGAGGCTTTCTCTGCTTTCCCATTTAACATTGCACATGCACCCCACTATATTCCTGCACCTGCACCCCCATATCTTCATATCCATATTGTATCTTCATGTTTCACTCTCCAAGACTGATATATTTACTTACATGGTAAGGTCCATGAGAGCAGGAACATTAAGTATTTGTGAGTCAGACAGATGAATGAATGGATGGCTAGATGGCTGGATGATGGATGAATGAATGGGCAAACAATGGATAAACAGATGGCGGACGGAACTTCCCCTGTTCATGGCTTAGGATCTCTGTAAAGGTAATGTCAAGAGCATGGGACCCAGAGTCAGGCTCTTCCCATCTGATCTAGTTTGATGTAAGCACCCTGTGTGACCTTGGGCAAGGAGAATCCTTTACATTTGAAGTGGATTTTAGAGTTTGCAGTGTGCCTTCACTGTATTTTTTTCCTTACATCTTGAAAATAACTGCAAGATGGGTAAGTCTTACCTTTGTTTTACAGATAAGGAAACTGAGGTTCAGAAAAAAATGGGTGGCTACACCTGAGTGACACACACAATGATAGAGAAATGTCGAATTAGGGATATCTCCCCAAGGCTGTACGACCCTCTTTGGTTCTAAATTATGAGCAGCTATAGAAGTGAAGGAGGGCACCCTACTTCCATGATGATTTTACAGAATTATGTGAAGCACTTCATGACCACGCTAATGTTAATTAAATGAATTCCCAGAAAATATAATATTGCTGAGCTCAAATGACTTTTACAAGGCAGGAAATGAATGTATTTTGTCTTACCTGTATTCCAAATGCTCTCTCTGCAATGTGACGTCATATTTCAAATGATAAATGTTCTCTTTCTGTCAAGTTTATTGTCTTTGAAAGCTAGGACAATTGACTGTCAAATGCCAGAGAAGAGCCAGGGAGTCGGTAAACAACATCGGGTTTATTTTATTCCATAATTTACTTACCACAGAATTTGATCGATGCTTTTAAAATGCCTTCGATGATGACTGAGAGAATGGTGATATTTGAGAACCTGCTAGGGGCTGTGCCCTGAGACCGAGGAGGGTGTAGGGGAGATTTGTGGATATAGATGGGGGTGCAGGGGAGACAGAAGTAAAAGCAGCAGCCACCAGGGTCCTAGTGCCTCCCTACCATGGAATACTGGGCTGGGAAATCAGCAAATGTGCTGGAGGTTTTGAGTTGTCAAAACTTTCTGTGAACCAATGAAATCAAAAGCCAGAACTCTCCATTTCAAAGGCCTATGAAAAGGGTTAATTGTGGTCTAGAAAACTCGGCATCAAGAGGACTCAAAACATTTGAGAGTCTGTAAGTGTATGATTTTTTTCCCCTTCACTCTTGCCAGGTTAAGTTTTAGACCCAAAGTATGAATTTAGGGTGTGCAGACTTTTAAAATGCTGCTGTGAAAGATACAGTCCATATCTGCTGGGAATTTATTCTGCATTAAGCCAGCAAAAACCCACTTATGTAGAAAGTCAAAAGCAGTCGAAACATATACATAAGTATAAAGAAAAAGGAGCTATGCTGGGACCCAATATTTTCAACTCTGAATTTCGGCTCTAGCTGCTAGCTGATGAGCCAAGGGCTTTAAGAGAATCTGTTGGTGTCACCCCTGGAGGACTTCCTCAGGGAACATGTTTGGAGACTGCAGCCCAGAGGGCTCCATAGGTTTCTGATCACACCAGGCCCTGTGCGCCGAAGGCCCCTGACTGGGGCTTCATGTTCTACTGTTGTCACATTGACATTCTTAATACTTCTATCTTTGAATTTGTGTTTTGTAAGTGAAGTCCTGTGGGACAGTGGAGTATGTGGGGTGCCAGGGTTTGGAGACTGGTCCACCTTGCGTCAGCCTCATGTCGCCTTCCCACCTTTCCCAATGGGCTTTTTTTTTTTTTTTTAAGATTTTATTTATTTATTTGACAGAGATCACAAGTAGGCAGAGAGGCAGGCAGAGAGAGAGAGGAGGAAGCAGGCTCCCTGCTGAGCAGAGAGTCCCATGAAGGGCTTGATCCCAGGACCCTGGGATCATGACCTGAGCGGAAGGCAGAGGCTTTAACCCACTGAGTCACCCAGGCGCCCCTCCCAATGGCTTCTCGACCAACCCCAGTCCTCCACCCACTGGAGCCCAGCCCTGCCTGGCCTCCCCTTTCTGCCCTGCGACCACTGCCTCCCTCTAACCCAGACCGTGTCCAGGTAGCACTGGGGGGAGGGGTGGAATGGTGTGGGCAGAGTGGGATAGGGGACCAGGCGGGAAGCGGGGGGAGGAGATGCATGTTCTACCTGGCACAGGTGCAGGAATGTCAGGGTAGGGGGCAGGTTGGCCACATGCCCCCCATGGAGTCTCAGGTGGGGCATGTCGGGAGCCAACCCAGCCCTGGGTTTGCAGCACTGTGGTGGGTTCAGCAGACAGTTGGGTAGGTGTGAGCCTCTAGCTGATCCAGATGTGGAACTTACAATCCCTTGGGGGTTTGTCACAGGCTATCGGAACGGGTACTGACTCCTGGCTGGGGCTGGGACACTGCACGTGGCTCCAGTGGCCGATGGGAGGGGGCACCTGGCAGCCAGCTGGAGCACATGCGCCCCATCACAGAATGAGAGCGCCACGCGCCTGTGGGAGTTTAGTGTGACATTAAATAGAAACTAAACTGAGACAGAGAGAGGGGAAAAAAGCACTGTTGAGCAGAGGACAGATTTTTATGTTTCAGGAACTAAACAGTACTTTTTCCCTGCTTTTTGAACAAGGGCCCAGCATTTTATTTTGCCCTAGGCCTAGCAAATTATATAGCTGGCCCTAGACTACAGAATATATTTTCAGTAGTTACAATAAAAAGAAAGGGAGCCAGGTCCACCATCTTGCCGCAGGCTGGCCTGGACAGTGATACAGTGCCTGCTGGTCTACATGTCCATTAAGCATGTAAGTGGCCCCTCTCAGCCCACCCTTATATGCTTTGCTCCTATCAGCTGTGGACTTACAGGGTGCTCCTTGCCATAAGACATGGGAGCAAGGATTTTTTTTTAAAAGATTTTATTTATTTATTTGACAGAGAGAAATCACAGGTAGGCAGAGAGGCAGGCAGAGAGAGAGGAGGAAGCAGGCTCCCCGCTGAGCAGAGAGCCCGATGCGGGGCTCGATCCCAGGACCCTGAGATCATGACCTGAGCCGAAGGCAGAGGCTTAACCCACTGAGCCACCCAGTGGCCCCAAGGATTTTCTTTTAAAAGATATATTTATGTATTTGAGAGAGAGTGAGAGAGAGAGAGAAAGACAGAGGGCAGTGGTTGGGGTAGAGGAAAAGAGAGAAAGAGAGAGAGAAACAGATTCCCTGCTGAGCCCAACATGGGGCTCGATGCTAGGACCCAGTGAATGACCTGAGCCGAAATCAAGGTTGGATGTCCAAATGCCTGACTGAGCCACCCAGGTGCCCCAGGAGCAAAGATTTGTAGTTTAATGGTTGCTGGTCCTGATCCTAACCCAAAGTTCTAAATCTTGTCATTTTGCATCTAAACCATTTTGGGTTCTCTCCAGCTCCCTCTTGCCTTCTTGCGTGTGCCTTGCCCACCTTCCAAGCTGGCTGAAACATACCGGCTAACATTCGGGCACAGGCAAAACTTCCTCATTTTAAATGGTTTTTGCTCCACAGATCGGTGACAGCAGGACAGGGATGTTCATGAGACTTCTCTGAATTGCCATATTAGAGTAGTATTTGGTGGAGGGAAAAGATGGAAGAAAGGCAACACATTTGTAAAGCAGTACATAGTTACTACCTTTCCTCCCCCAAGTGTAGAAATGGAAGCCTGATAATTGCTCTAACAATTAACCAAAACACACACTTCATTGGACAAGCCTGAGTGGAACCTGATGATGTCAGATAGTGCGAGTGGGAAAAAAAGAAAAAAAAAAAAAGATTTTCTGCTCTGAGAGAGTAAGAAGCATTTCCCATACTAAATCCAAAAGGAAAACAAACCAAAAAACTCCAAATGAAATTCAGTTTCAGGATTCATAAGTAGCTCAGAAAAGAACAGTTGGGTTATCTCAGCTGTGCTGAACAATTTTTTCGGTTACTCCCATCAACAACTGACCTCATCAAGTTTGGAAGGCATCCTACTATATCTCATTAGGCTGTTTGAAACAATTTTTTTTTAAGATTTTATTTATTTATTTGACAGAGAGAGGTCACAAGTAGGCAGGCAGAGGGGCTGGGGAAGCAGGCTCCCTGCAGAGCAGGGGAGCTGAGTAGGGAGCCCAATAAGTGGCTCCATCCCAGGACCCCCAGATCATGACCTGAGCTGAAGGCAAAAGCTTAACCCACTGAGCCACCCAGGCGCCCCTGTTTGAAACTATTAATGTCAGAACATAGCCCTCTTATTTTGTCATTGCTAATTAATGGATTAAAAGTCCACTGTAACAGTGTTAGAATCTATGACCCAGGAAGAAGGTAGCCCTGCATTGGGGCTGGGCTTCGTCTGATACTACCCCGTGCTGCCAATGCCTGGCTGTCCGTGTGCATCATGAGGGAGACAGCAAAAACCCATTGACAATACATCTGGAGTCGTGGCTAAATTTAGAGGCCTCCATTAGTGGACTCTTGTTTTTAACGAAATAGAAGTTCGTTATTTAGAAAGTTTGTTTTGAATTATTAATTTATTTAGAAATAAGAAATGCTGGGGTTTTTAAGCCCGCTCAGCTTGGGTCCACAAAATCGTTCTGCCTTTTTAAAGATGAGGGAAGGCCGTCTGTTTGTCCGGAAGAGAATGCACTAGCTCTTGAGTACCTTGTAAAGTAGCAAATGATGGACCATTTTAAGTGGTTTGGTTTAGTTAAGTCTACAGCCTGCTCAATATTTTAACTATTTACGGACTTGGCCCATCATGTAAAATGAGCATCAACTGTGGTTCACTTTTTTTTTTTTTAAGATTTTATTTATTTATTTGACAGAGCACAAGCAAGAGGAGCAGCAGGCAGAGGGAGAGGGAGAAGCAGGTCCCCACCAAGCAGGGAGCCCGATGTGGGACTGGATTTTAGGACCCTGGGATCATGACCCGAGCCAAAGGCAGGCACTTAACTGGTTGAGCCATCCAGGCACCCCATAAACTGTAGTTCTGGTGGCATCTGGCTATGCATTGCCCTTGCTCAGTACCTTTAATTCTAACAGTAATAGCTCCCACTCACTCAGTGCTTACTATGACCCAGGAATCATATCAAATGCTGTCAATACGCTATTTTATGTTCATAACCATCTTACGAGCTAAATGTCATTATTCCCATTTTACAGACCAGGAAACCACCATTTAACAGGATTAAGTAACCTGTCCAGGATCTCACACCCATTAAGGAACAGAAGCATGGCTATTATCATGTTTGCAGACTCCAAAATCTAGGCTCTAGGTTTGAAGAAAAAGGGAAAGGGCCATATAAAAATCATTGAGTTCTAAACTCTCAAGTGATAAGACCTAGATGATCCTAGTAAGACCAGTCCTTCTGCTGCATTTCCAAACGTGCCAGAACCCACCTTGTTCAAGAGGAGGGACATACACACGTACACACACACACACAGAAACATTTTTATACCTGTGCGCACACACAATAGCTCTCGGCCATTCACACCAGGGCAGTCAGCAGACACTCCTATTCTGGGATCCTTTGAGCTCAGAGCCAAATAAAAATGTAAGCCAACTGGATAAGTGCTCCAAACACCAATCTATAAGGGCAATAGTATTGCCAATGGAAATCAGAAATATGGTACCACTTAACTCAGATCTCTGCATGTGACTACTTTTATAACCATCAAAATATACATACATTGGTCCTATTCCAACCAAATAGACAATGGAAATGAAAAGAATGATCTTGGTGCCAGCTCTGCTCCCTGACTGAATTACTGTTGCCCTAATATTGAAAGGCAGTCATTTGAAGTACACCGAATTCTTGCTCTGCCTTGAGCTCTAGCATGTCTTGGTGCAGACCGCGCTATGGATGGCAGATGCCACTTCTGACACCAGAGTACTGGAACCTCAAGGGCTATGCCTTGTCTTCCAGTCCAACTACACTGTGCTCTCGCTCTCTCGTGTGAGGGCCAGTGCATGAAGTCCAGTGTGGGTCTCCGCACCTGGACTTTCCCTCTGATCCAGTGTGGAATTTGGGGATAGATCTTGATCGCCTTGCTGGTCTTCAAGCCTCTCCCAAGTTTAATGCTACACATTAGATTTTTCATATTGGCTTAGGATAAATGCTGCTGAGTCCATCTAGCCTGAGCCTGGCCTGGCCTAGCCTGGGGCCACCGGGGCCAGCAGCCTTCTCTTGCTTCCTGAGCCTTTCAGGAATACTCCTGGGATGCCCTGCTTGCTGCTTGTTCCTTATCTGTCCTCTGGTCTGAATGTAAACTCGTGGACCACTCTATCCCCCGTATCTTGTATCAGTAAATATCTGTTGATCAGCTATACTTCAATTAAAAACCATGTCATGATCAATTTGCTTCAACCAGTGATAAAAAGAAAGTATTAAAAGTAAAGAAAAATAAGCATTCATCTCCACAATTTCATGGAGAAACTTCTTGTAATAAACCTCATGATGTCAATCCAAAATAAATAGATAGATGGATAGATAGACAAATAGATAAATATCAATTGAATAAACAAATGAATAGATATTTACTTATTTAGCAGGTATGTGATACTTACGATGTGCCTGGCAATGTTCTAAACATTTTATACATATTCAACACATGAATTTTTTTTAATTTTTTTTTTTTTATTTGTCAGAGAGAGAGAGAGCGAGTGAGCACAGGCAGACAGAATGGCAGGCAGAGGCAGAGGGAGAAGCAGGCTCCCTGCCAAGCAAGGAGCCCGATGTGGGACTCGATCCCAGGACGCTGGGATCATGACCTGAGTCGAAGGCAGCCGCTTAACCAACTGAGCCACCCAGGCATCCCACATGAATTTTTTTTAACTTGCCATTTCACCCAATAGACTCTTTCTTTCTTCTTTCCTTCCTTCCTTCTTTCCTCTCTCCCTTCCTTCCTTCCTTTTTCTTCCTTTCTCTAAGAAATCTCTACACCCAGCATTGGGCTTGAATTCACAACCCCAAGATCAAGATAGACATGCTTCTCCAACTGAGCAGCCAGTGCCCCATAGACTATATGTTTCTTTTTTCTTTTTTTTTAAAGATTTTTTTTAATTTACTTATTTGACAGACAGAGATCATAAGTAGGCAGAGAGGCAGGCAGAGAGAGAGAGAGGGAGAAGCAGGCTTCCTGCTGAGCAGAGAGCCCGATGCAGGGCTCAGTCCCAGGACCCTGGGATCATGACCTGAGCTGAAGGCAGAGGCTTTAACCAACTGAGCCACCCAGGCACCCCAGACTATATGTTTCTTGAGGATAGAATTTATGCTGGTCTCTAGCATAATGTCTGACAATAAATACATATCAATTATGGGAAGACACCTATAGTTTTTTTTTTTTAAGATTTTATTTATTTATTTGTTAGAGAGAGAGAGAGAGCGAGCACAGGCAGACAGAGTGGCAGGCAGAGGCAGAAGCAGGCTCCCTGCCGAGCAAGGAGCCCGATGTGGGACTCGATCCCAGGACGCTGGGATCATGACCTGAGCCGAAGGCAGCTGCTTAACCAACTGAGCCACCCAGGCGTCCCGACACCTATGGCTCTTAGAAAACACCCACCTGCTTCCCTAACATATATACTTGGAAAGTGTAGATGTGGATGACATCTTTTGTGTAATAATATTTGGATTATTGTGGAGAAAATTTTGATCAGCAGTGGATCTTCAGACATCTTACAGGTATCAGTTTGCACAATGAGTAAATCAATAAATCAATGAAGATAGCAGATCCTCAATACCTAATACCTCCTTAGTGAAGTCAATCGGGTCACATACAGGATGAGGCTATAAGGTGAATATATATTTTTTTTATCCCTTCCAAAATAATGCCCAAACCCAGCTGACTGATGCCCAACTTGTGATTTTGCTTTCTTCTAAGTATTTCTGGAAGCATTATTGGGAAAATATACCTCAAACGTGCAAGTTCATTGGAATCTTTTCCAAGAAGAGGTTTGGACCAGAAGAAGAAGCAGGCGTGGCCACCAGTCTGGACAATTGGGGGAGGGTGAGGAGAGCAGGAAAAAATCGAGCATCACTGAAGAGAGCAAAGGAAAATGGAGGGCCCGGAAACAAACTTGGCCTTGCTCACAGTTCTGCCTAGGCCCCAACCCTTCAGAAGAGGGTCTGTCTTCATTTCTTAAAGATGTTCTGAAGTCGGACTGCAGGGTCCCAAACAAAAGCTGTCCTGGTGTTCTGTCTCTCCAGCTCTTTACAGGAGCACAGGCACAGGCCGAGAGGGCCGCTGTCTCCCCACCAGAGCTTCCAACCCCCCAGAAGCAGCATACATTGAAGTCTCTCTTTCCCAAACAGGAACTGAGGGCAGAAATGGATCCCCTCATCCTACCCCGCGGCCACCACTCACCACTTTGTGGTCTGTGATAAGAGAGCTGTCTGATCACCAGGGATGTTCTTGTGGTCAGGAAAAGATGGGCGCCAGGAGGCCTTCCCCAGGGTCTGTTTACCTCACTGACACTTTGGGCAGAGCCCAGAGACACTCCCAGGTCCTTGATGGCAAACTCACGCATGCGCCCAGCAGCAAGGGTCCCGGGTTTAACAGCTATTAATTAGGGTAATGATTCCCAGGGCTGCAATTACAAACCCAAAGATCCACTTAGCATCTCCTCTTGAATCTCTTGTTTCTGTAATGCTGATGTCCCTAAAAGATTCATTTGCAACCACTTACTGATTGCATTTACCCAGTATATTGTTTCGGATGGACGGGCGGAAAGCCGATAGGGAATATTGACCTTGGCGGCATCCTGTGATTACTCGGGCTGCCCCAGCTATCATTAACCACCCCATTTTATTTTCTGAGTGCCACAAACACTGTGGTGACAGATCCGTGACCTTTCCCCTAGAAATGTTATGAAGCGAATGTGCTGTAGAAATGACAGGAGGGATGGATGTCAAATGGCTGTTTAAATGCTACGTCAGCAGCCACAGCCACGGTCTTGGGTTCTGACGTTAGAGGACATTTTGATGGGGGGTGGAGGGTGGGGTGTGCTCTGTTTGCTTTCCACTTGTAGGAAACAACTAAAAACCAAGCAAGAAGAATGGAAACCACAGGCCATCCTCTGCCTCCAAAAATAGATACTTCACCTAGTTCTCAGAAATAAGTCTGAAGTTTTTTAGTCTTTTATTTTAAACCAGAACAGAAATCTCAAATTAAGTCATTAAAAAAAATCCAAAGTGTATTTTGAGCATATGATTGAAAATTTAATTAATGCAGAAGTCTCTGAGAATCTGATGATGCATATTTAGGTCACATGTACACATCCACACACTGTGGGTCCCATAATGATTCCTGAACCATAAGAACTGCATGTAGAGGAAGAAGATGGAGCTGTGTCATTGGGTAAAGCGAGTGAATCCAGCTCCCCTCCTCTTGCCACACACTTAGAATAGAATAACCTCACAAAGAGTTTCTCTAGGACCTGTTCTTACAGACCATAGGCTGAATCCTGGCTGTGCATTTAGCTCCACTAGGGAGTTTTTAAAAGGTACCAATGTCAGCACTGACTCTGGACCCATTAAATCAGAACTCTGTGATGGGACCTAGACAGTGACATTTTCTACAAGGCTTCTGGGTGATTCTGATGGGCAGCCCTGCTTGAGACCCCCCCCCCCC